>JAFMNZ010000084.1:0-59720 GCA_019207045.1 Branchiostoma floridae x Branchiostoma belcheri | reverse complement strand
CATTCCTCCGATGACAGCATACTTGGGGCAAAGTTGTATTTTCATCTTCATATTGAATCACTATCATCATTCAATGTTTTTGTATTATGTTGAAATCATCAACATTGTGAGATACGCGAGTCACACAGTCGGCCGGTAGATCGTTGACCCCGTTCGAATAATGTTGCAATTTCATTTTATTGGATTGCGACACAGTGTAAAGCGATTGCGACATGGTGTAACATCATAAACCAGGTTCTTGCGTAAACTACCCACGTGGATTTTGTTCTATGCCTTACTAGTGCACTTTGTGTTATGTCAGTGCATTTTGCACCATTGCATTGTATTTGCACTATACCAGTGCAGTTTGCACTATAAAACGTCACCAGTGCATTTTGCACAAGGTCACAAAAATGCCATGTGTAGGATTAGAGATAGCGTTCTACAGTTAGTACTAGTACAATCCGTACCTATAGTACTCTCTAGCGAACACATTTTACCTACGAAACAAGGCTTTGGATCAAAACAGTGCATATAATATACAGTGTTCATAGATATATCAATTTGCATGCACCGTTATAATCTACGTTGTACTAAAGTATAAATAGAACAACATTAGAAATCGAACGATTCGAAAATTCGGTATCGGCGTTAGTGTCATCTTCAACATGTAAACAAACCCACACTAAAGGCAATCTAAAAATCAATCTTTCAATCTTTCCCTCCAATTTGCGTTTGTGATTTTAGCCCGCTACGACATTCAGAGCATCCATTGGTGAATTTCATTCGGAAGAATAATATACGAGTGTCTGACAACAACATTCTCAAATTACCACATATTTGACCCTTGGCCGTTATATTGAAACTGTGCTACCAGTACGTGTGACCTACGATGACCTCACGTTCAAGGTAGGCAGAAAAACACGTCGCGCTGAAATAAGAGACTACCATTCAATTTAAAGGAAAGGATAAGATGTCAAATCTAATTTGCCGGAAATTGTGGAAAACGATAGTCTATACCAGACATGTTGTTGGACCCAAAAACTTGTAGAAACTGGTAAACATAGGAAGCATTTCATGCTAGAGTACTTGAATTTGGACGGTGATTCGGTACAGGTTTACCCGCAAATTATAACTTAGCTTTTGGCCAATTTCTTTCATTTTCCAGCAACCTCGAAGTGTGGTAGAGAGAATGGGGGAAACGAGACTGTCAGAAAAAGCTCGGTAGTCAGAAAGTGTCAGATCTTTCCCCTAACATCTGCTTGGAAATTAATTAGATACAGGCGGTGCAATAAAATATTAAAGTTACCAACCTTTTTGTGGCGATCTCGACTTCGTTTGAAGGCGTCGGTGGGCGTTGGGCCACTTCTTCCTCCACTTTCTTCTGGCCATTTTCTTCAGAAAGAGTGCCCAGATCTTCGTAAGGTTGTTTCCTGAATTTGCCGATCATCAGGATCTCCCTCAGTCCGTAGCTGTGCTCTGGTTGTTGTTGTTGCATCTTCTGACCAACCTCTTCCGGAAACTTGGGTCGTTTGGTGCAATGTCTGCACATGTTCAAACCTTTCTCTTCCTCGCGGTAGTCAAGAGATTTGGAAATCAAAAAGTCTGAGAATCCAACAAAGCTTCTCAATCCGTTAAAATACCGGCTCAGACAAAATTGGAACGCCTCACATATATGCTACGCGAATTGGTAGTGGTAGACACTAAAATAGCAGACCGGACGCCGGTAAAATGTAGTTTCTCTCTAACGTTGGACTCAGCTACAATCGACAGCGATGGTACCAGAAATTGACAGATGAATTTGTCAAATTCTGTAAATAACCTCGCAGCAAAAAGCTCTCACGATTTATATCGCCTTTTGAGTGATAGAATGCAGCGACTACTAGAGAGTGCCAATATGAATATACCGGCCGGCGTCAAGCCAATACTGAGTATAGTTGTGCAATATTGGAATGACTCACTCGTTATGACGTCACGGGAGGGACAGGTTTAAAAACGCAATTGAAACCATGTATTACATCAGCTTCTTTGTACTGTCTCTCTATTTCATCAACACCTTTTCTATAACAAACAAATACCTATATTGACTGATAAATTTATCGATATTTCTTACGTAATTATTCGATACCCCTAGGTATAGAAATGGAACGGCCCTTTAGTGGGCATCCCTGACACGAGGCACGTAACACACGTAACATTCTGCCAGGCCAAGGCCTAATTTTTGTCAACAACTTTAAGTGCAATGAGCAGTAAATGGCAAAGCCCTAGGGGGAACTGATACCTCTTTTAGAACTAATGTGAACATAAGGGAGACACATTAACTATGTTAGTTGGGCCTGTCACTGTGCATTTTATGTTTTGGGGACGTTTTAATTCAAATTATCTACCTTGTCCCGCCAACGACCTGGAGGTCAAGGGAAAGTAGGTAAGCACTCACTTCAAAATGACATACCACACTGTTTACAGTCGTTTTCGTTCAATGCCCTACTTTCTACTCATATTACAAAACAAACCAAGGCCAATCAAAACAAATAGATCAATGCAATATACAGACAACAATTGGAATTTGTGGGCAGAACGAAAACAGTAATTACGTACGTAAATACCTGCAATTTTAGACAACTAATTAAACGTCTATACATTGCCATTGGACTCTACCCTTGGCCATATTTGCGTAGGAAGCCTTGACAATGAAGGTTCCGTTACATGTATACCTCATTCATGGACTGACAATGTGACGTGTTGAACATTGAGAAAAAATCTTTACTTGTTGTACTCCCTTCCGTGGTTTCTTATAACAGCCAAAATGAACATCTAGAACTACCAATGATGCTAGTTCACTTTATCTGCGGGGTAACTTATATCCGTTGCTATAATAAAACGGTATTTAGGGATCAAGTGTATGGTAGTGGTAACGTTAGTCAAATTTCAATTTTTTAAAAACACTGTACGTCAACGGATATCCTTAAATATCGTTTTAAAAACAAGTGGATATAAGTTACCCTGCGGATAAAGGTAAACTAGCGTCAATTAATCGTGCTTACACTAATACTAACGAGATAATGATGAGAATGATGACTTTACTTGCTCATGCCCAATACACCTGGTGTCACATGATACACACTCGTGACATAGTCTCTGTCCGATAGTAAATTTGATTTGACTTGTCTGACTTGTTGCCCCGCCTCCCTGTAGTGGCTCTGTAGCCAAATCGCACGTACACACCTTACACTTTACACATTTCCAAGCAGATCCTACGGTTAGCATAAGATCTAGTAGTATCAAAAAGCTGGCAAACGAGTATAGCCGGCCAAGGGAGTCAGACGGGCACCGGTCGCATACACACTCCTAGGCCAGCTTCACTCCTCTGCCAGCTTTTGATACTATATTATATATGCTACAGTAGAATCTGCTTGGAGGTTAATTAAATTTGATTTGACTTGTTTTAGACTCCCTGTGGTGGCTTTGTGTGGCAATATGATATAACTAACGTTACATGTATATCATACAACTAGCCAACTCGCACGTACACATCTTACACTTACACCAAGCTCGTCGGGCCTTTCCTAGAAGGCGACTGGAAGGGGAGGGGGGTTGCAGGTGTGTAAAATGACACGATAGGAGGGAAGTTGAGCAAGAATACGATCGTTTATGACACGCATAGTATTTCATTCAGTGAATAAAGACTTTTATTGTACATATATACCCCCAGGTCACAACAAAGAATACTAGTATACATGATATACATAAAATATCATCATAGCACAAGAATCGTGTCCTAGCAAGGATTGAATTGATATGCGACGCACAGAATTTAGTGGATATGTACAACATTTGTAGTGCATATCTACAACTGGCATACGTACAGGTCACACAAAAGAATAGTTTACATATAACGTTACCTGACACATATACAAAGTCAACCTAACACAGGAATCATGTTCTACCATAGAGAGAATTCGAGTTCTCGCTTCTTTGTGTTGGTGAAAATGTAGGAACAGATATGTTTTATAATCATAGGTCTGTGTAAAATCTCTAAATCATTAGAAATATGAATTGTCTATAGTAGGAAAACAAAGGATCTATCAGTCTATAACGTTTTAGCTCTCTCTTTCTTGTAATAATTTACATTGAACTAAAAAATGCTCTTTATCTTCTATTCTAACTGGATTACAAGTCAAGTCAAGTTTATTGCACAACGATTGCAACTGGTACAATGTATGGCAAGTAACTAACAACTACAAACTATCTCCAACAGTATCCAATAGTATACTAAACAGAAAATATGGCGGCATAGTGTATTTCACATTGTTTAGAACATTACTTCTCTTTTGCATAGTATCATATATATATATTGGCATAGGTATGGAGTCGGGACATGATAGAAGTACATTGAATATTTCTCTGCTTGTTTTAGGTATTGTTGTTCTGTTGTTACATATGGTCAATACCTTTTTCCTTTCTTCATTATAGTAACGTTATCGACATATTCAGTGTTTCCAGAGGAATGCGTTTATATCTTACTGACTTGGGTGACGAAGGAACAAGAACAAGAAATTGGTAAATCAGCCGACACTACAATACATTAATTAGTATAGGACAGGACCTAGGGATTGACTTCCCCAACCGAACGACGATTTGATCGTTGACGCAACCCTAACCGTGCCGGAGCGGAATTAACCCTCTGGATCCAAAGGCCTACTTGCGTTGAATTTAGTTCACCGCACTCTAGTAGCAATGGATTTTTTTTCCAAACAACACAACATCTATCAGAGCTTGACTCTCACTATATCTTTATTATATGCAGATGACGAGCACTGGATTTGGTAGATATAGGGGATGGGACAAGGGCTATAACCTCGAACGAGAGGGAAAATGCAAATGAACGTAAACGTCCAATTCCTGGTACAGTCAAACCTGTCTATAGCGGCCACTCAAGGGACCGGACAAATGTGGCCACTATAGACAGGTGGCCTCTGTATAGAGGTGGCAACTTGTAGATAAAATACCCAAGGGACCGACAAAAAGTGGCCACTATGGACAGGTGGCCCCTCTGTAGAGATGGCCCCTAATACAGGTTTGACTGTACTTCGTCTATCATGCTTTTCGACACGTATGCATGTCCTAGTCTATACCATACTTCTCTGCTTGCTGATAAATGTCAGGGTTTGGCCAAATGGGGTGAATGACTTAGAGTTCACTTACCTTAGAGTTGCCTACAAACCATATAACTTTCTTTCTTTCTTCCTTTCTTCGTACTACATGTACTTCTTTCTTTCTTCCTTCAGTGCCCACGGTCATTATGTTGATCATTAATATGGCACAGTCTTTATTTAACGTCCTATACAAGGGACGTCCGTAGGCGAAGCTAGGTACTCATTTTCACCTGAGTGAAGCGAGGAAAGTGCCTTTCTCAGGGCACACGATCGGTGACACATCAGCGGTTTCGAACCCGCTATACGTTTGTTTGTTTGTTTGTTTGTTTGTTTGTTCATTAACCGTTCCCTCTGAGGTCTGGTTTAAACACCTTAAACGATGTCACTATACATGTGTATACATATATAGTAACAAATCGATCCCTACTAGGGGTGGGTACCGGTACAGGAAATCCAGTCCAGGACCGGTTTAGATCCAGACGATCAGGTCCAGGTTCGGACCTGGCCCTGGACCTGATTCAGTATCAATAGTATTACTTATATCAATGTTCCTTTTCACTACAAGAAATCTGTTTGGTGGACTATTTGACTCACACTGGCGTTTAGAATCCTACAACGGTAACTGCACCTGTACGATTGACTGTAAAACTTGGTAGAAATGACTATAAACTCTGTACTCTAGTTCAGTCTTGTTATTCTCTTCCACCTGCAAGCGCCAAAACGTGTGAATGCCTGATAGATAGTCTGTTACTTTTCTAATCGGTCCAACATCCGGTCCACCTAATATTTTCAGGTCCGGTTTTTCTGGACCGGTCCAATATGAAAAACCGGTTTTGTAACGGTACGCTGTACCGATACCCAGCCCTAGGCCTAATCCCTACTCAGGTAACGCTGTCCCAGCATCAGAATAAGACAGAGAACGAACGTGACCGCAGTGATCGATGTATTTCCAGTGCAGAAGCTATTTGGGTCTTCGTAGGCTTTCAGTTGTTAATATCTATTCATCGGAAACGGCTCGTCGTGTGGCCAGCCACGATGCCTTTTAGTTTTAGTAGCTGTTTTCAGTTTATAGTCATTCCGCTGGGGAACTGAGTATTGTTTTTAGTGTGTCAATGTGTACATGTGTGTATGTGTGTGCTTCTGTGTATTTGTATAAGATGTGTGCAGTGCGTCTGTGTTTCTGTGTGTGTGCCTGTATTTCTGTGTGAGTGTGTCTAATATTGTTGTGAGTTTGTGTGTGTGCCATAATACTGCCAAATGAGAAAGAAAATATGAATGAAGTGATTCAAAGAAATGTACCAACGCATCATCAGTATTCCTGAGGTATACACTCCAGATATTTAGGTGTTCAAGACAATTTTGAGAAGGCCTCTATAACAATGTTGTTTTGACGTGGATATATGTGAGTGATGTCACACAAGCTCTTCAAATCGGGTGTCCTCAAAGTAATTGCACAGCCTATTTGCCAGAGTATTTCGTGCAATTATCCGGCTGGTGCAATAATGCGAAGTTATCCAGCTAGCTGGACAGCTTTGGGATTTTGGAATTCCGTGCAGTTAACTGAAGTGTGCTTAAACCTGCTGACAAAAGGTATTATCACTAAAACCCCTGCCCAAAACCTTAAGCCGATGTATTGAACCCAACGGCGGTTATACCGGCTGAGCAATAAAGATACAGAAGCTGGGGTGTCACGCCAAAGGGCGGTTGATTATACCTGCTATACAGGACTTTATCCCACCTTGTGGTATATGCAATTATATGTAGATCTGGTCCATTTTGTCTCGCCCCAAACCCAAGTCTGTCTATTGTTAAACACAAACTCCGCTGACAGGGCTGTAACTGGCCTCTTCCTGCAGAGGGGCTGGCAATGTTTGGCGGGCCGCTATAAGCGTGATTTAATCAGGCTCAGTCAACCCTTGCACGTAGTTTAGCTGTGTTTGTGTGTTTGTGTGTGTATGTGTGTATTTGTGTGTGTGTGTATTTGTGTGTGTGTGTGTGTATTTGTGTGTTAGTGTGTGTGTGTTTGTGGTGTGTATTTGTGTATCTGTGTGTGTGTGAATGTGTGTATTTGTGTGTGTGTATTTGTGTGCATGTGTGTGTATGTATTTGTGTGTGTGTATTTGTGTGTGTGTGTGTTTGTGTGTGTACTTGTGTGTGTGTGTTTGTGTGTATGTGTGTGTGTGTGTGTATTTGTGTGTGTGTGTGTATTTGTGTGTATGTGTCTGTATTTGTGTGTGTGTGTGTGTTTGTGTGTGTGTGTTGTGTGTGTGTATGTGTGTGTGTGTGTGTGTGTGTGTGTGTGTGTGTGTGTGTGTGTGTGTGGTGTGTGTGTGTGTGTGTGTGTGTGTGTGTGTGTGTGTGTGTGTGTTTGTGTGTGTGTGTGTGTGTGTGTGTGTGTGTGTGTGTGTGTGTGTGTGTGTGTGTGTGTGTGTGTGTTGTGTGTGTGTGTGTGTGTGTGTGTGTGTGTGTGTATTTGTGTGTGTGTGTGTTTGGTGTGTGTGTGTGTATTTGTGTGTATGTGTCTGTGTATTTGTGTGTGTGTGTGTGTGTGTGTGTTTGTGTGTGTGTGTATGTGTGTGTGTATGTGTGTGTGTGTGTGTGTGTGTGTGTGTGTGTGTGTGTGTGTGTGTGTATCTCTCTCAGTTGTTTATATCGTTGTACTTGTCGTTGTAGGCTGGTGCCTACCAGGACGTCAGTAGATTGAATTAAAAATTGATATTTGAATTATAAGATCAAATTACTGATTAATATGCAAATCAATATTTTGCGAAACACCTGCTTTTTCTCTACCACTGTGTCACTGTGACATCATCGCGATCGCTCGTACACAACTACAGAGAATGTGGGACACGTGTAGAATACCAAGGCATGAAAAGAGCTACCGGCGACGATTACTAGTATAAACGTGACCAAGATGATACGCGGGATATTAAATTCATTAGCCTATCGCTATCCACCGGACCCAACCGGCACACGCCAGGCGTGCTTACGTGCGGTTCAGCACGTTGTTTCCCATCGGGGTGCCTCGCGTACATGTAAACAACCCTGAACTCACGCGAGAAAGGACGTGACTTTCATACAACATTGAACTATCGTCTGATGAACAACGTAAACACTCTTTCCGTCAAAACATGTTTGTTGATGTTATGTCGGCTTTTGATTACACAAATGTTTGAAAGATTTGATATGCTTTGTGTCCATATTTCTTTCCCCGCAATAACTAATATTCAGAAATACGAAATGATATTAATCCTGCATTAAAAATTATGAACAAATCTTACACCACCAATATCATATTATGTTAACCGTCGTTTGTAGTCATATTCAAAATAGTACTTGGTAAACCATCAATTGGCATATTCGTTTTGGATACATGAAGGTTGCTCAGTTACATATACCCCTTTTCGTATCTTGTACGGCCGCGTGGCGCGTTGGTACACCCGATCCCTCGATCTCGGAAGTTAAGCAACGCGACGGTCCGGACAGTGCTTGGATGGGGGACCAACCAAGGACGTCCGGATTGCTGTAGCCTCACGAAGTTTCCACGAAATCGTCTTCCGGGAGGGACGTAAAACGGGGGTCCCGTGCTCGAGGCTGCATTTCGGTATTTCATATACATATTCTTAACAATGGGAATCATGGGAGAAAGAGGCTGTCAAAAATCACCTATCTGACTTTTAGAACATGAAAAACTCACATTGGCATGGTTGTCCGACCTCTGAAGAGTAATTTAACGACAAAAAAAGGAAAAAATTTACGGCGGAATTATATTATATGCCGTCAAAACATCGGTGGGAGACCTTTTCACCCCCTTTCACTGCATGTAAACAACACCAAAACACCTAACTTCTAAGGCCTACTGCAGCCACAAATATCACTAAAAATCTGTTTTTTCAACATGATATAGAAGCTACAACCCTTACCTATAATATGCACCTCCAAAATCCAAACATATCCCAAGAAAAACAATTTTACAGCCACTTTTGCCAAGCCTACCTAAGCATTCTGAGGGCACTAAAACTGGGTCATCTGCGCAAGTCCGGAAATACTGAAATTTGCCCTGTCACCCCCCTGAACTTGAGAATTGACAAATTTCAATCATTTCGCATGATGCGGGTAAGAGTTGTCAAACAATATCCCAACTTTCAAAGCTTTCTGACCAAGAATGGTCCCAGGGGAGTAGATCTCATGGCAGGTGTCAGAGGACTTTCCTCAAGGCTTTGGCAGTGGTCTGATGCATTTGATAGGCGCCATAGCATTCACCAAAAAGTGACACAAACTGAAGAAAAAGTTAAAAATTGATCTTTCTAGCATAAGGAGAGTAGTCTCTAACCATTTACACAACTAAAAGTTGTATTGAAAAGCGCTCAGGTTAGACTTTGAAGCATTTTATGATAGTACATATTGCATTGTCAATAAAAGGTACAGAAAGTACGAAATCAGCCCCCAAAACACTAAAATGGCAGAATTTCTTAATAAATTTCATTTAGTTGAGTAAGGTAAATCCTTTCTATTGCCCACATAACCAATTGGGGGGAACACATTAGCCCCCGAGGACATATAAGCCCCCAAGGGCACACCTACACCCCCCCCCCCATTCTGTGCACTCCCAGTATCTGCTCCAAAGTGTGGTTCAACAGCATTTAGATACAAATTTTGGTGTCTAAATTGATGGAGAGTAGTCTCCTTGTGACAGGGTGAGCAGATTTTACCATTTTCCTCTGTTTGTGTCACTTTTTGCCAAGCGATATGAAGTCTAATCAAAGCCACAAACCTTACCACAGGCCTCCTGACACCTGTGCTCCCTGGGGACCAATCCTAGGGGTAGGGTCTCCGTGAAGTCTTTTAAACTTGTGACGATGCTTGACAACCCTTCCCGCATCACTTGAAGTGTCTTGACACCTGCCAATATTGAACTTGAATACCCTGCCTAACGCATGCAGCAGGCTGCATTTCGGTATTTCATATACATATTCTTAACAATGGGAATCATGGGAGAAAGAGGCTGTCAAAAATCACCTATCTGACTTTTAGAACATGAAAAACTCACATTGGCATGGTTGTCCGACCTCTGAAGAGTAATTTAACGACAAAAAAAGGAAAAAATTTACGGCGGAATTATATTATATGCCGTCAAAACATCGGTGGGAGACCTTTTCACCCCCTTTCACTGCATGTAAACAACACCAAAACACCTAACTTCTAAGGCCTACTGCAGCCACAAATATCACTAAAAATCTGTTTTTTCAACATGATATAGAAGCTACAACCCTTACCTATAATATGCACCTCCAAAATCCAAACATATCCCAAGAAAAACAATTTTACAGCCACTTTTGCCAAGCCTACCTAAGCATTCTGAGGGCACTAAAACTGGGTCATCTGCGCAAGTCCGGAAATACTGAAATTTGCCCTGTCACCCCCCTGAACTTGAGAATTGACAAATTTCAATCATTTCGCATGATGCGGGTAAGAGTTGTCAAACAATATCCCAACTTTCAAAGCTTTCTGACCAAGAATGGTCCCAGGGGAGTAGATCTCATGGCAGGTGTCAGAGGACTTTCCTCAAGGCTTTGGCAGTGGTCTGATGCATTTGATAGGCGCCATAGCATTCACCAAAAAGTGACACAAACTGAAGAAAAAGTTAAAAATTGATCTTTCTAGCATAAGGAGAGTAGTCTCTAACCATTTACACAACTAAAAGTTGTATTGAAAAGCGCTCAGGTTAGACTTTGAAGCATTTTATGATAGTACATATTGCATTGTCAATAAAAGGTACAGAAAGTACGAAATCAGCCCCCAAAACACTAAAATGGCAGAATTTCTTAATAAATTTCATTTAGTTGAGTAAGGTAAATCCTTTCTATTGCCCACATAACCAATTGGGGGGAACACATTAGCCCCCGAGGACATATAAGCCCCCAAGGGCACACCTACACCCCCCCCCCCCATTCTGTGCACTCCCAGTATCTGCTCCAAAGTGTGGTTCAACAGCATTTAGATACAAATTTTGGTGTCTAAATTGATGGAGAGTAGTCTCCTTGTGACAGGGTGAGCAGATTTTACCATTTTCCTCTGTTTGTGTCACTTTTTGCCAAGCGATATGAAGTCTAATCAAAGCCACAAACCTTACCACAGGCCTCCTGACACCTGTGCTCCCTGGGGACCAATCCTAGGGGTAGGGTCTCCGTGAAGTCTTTTAAACTTGTGACGATGCTTGACAACCCTTCCCGCATCACTTGAAGTGTCTTGACACCTGCCAATATTGAACTTGAATACCCTGCCTAACGCATGCAGGCTGCATTTCGGTATTTCATATACATATTCTTAACAATGGGAATCATGGGAGAAAGAGGCTGTCAAAAATCACCTATCTGACTTTTAGAACATGAAAAACTCACATTGGCATGGTTGTCCGACCTCTGAAGAGTAATTTAACGACAAAAAAAGGAAAAAATTTACGGCGGAATTATATTATATGCCGTCAAAACATCGGTGGGAGACCTTTTCACCCCCTTTCACTGCATGTAAACAACACCAAAACACCTAACTTCTAAGGCCTACTGCAGCCACAAATATCACTAAAAATCTGTTTTTTCAACATGATATAGAAGCTACAACCCTTACCTATAATATGCACCTCCAAAATCCAAACATATCCCAAGAAAAACAATTTTACAGCCACTTTTGCCAAGCCTACCTAAGCATTCTGAGGGCACTAAAACTGGGTCATCTGCGCAAGTCCGGAAATACTGAAATTTGCCCTGTCACCCCCCTGAACTTGAGAATTGACAAATTTCAATCATTTCGCATGATGCGGGTAAGAGTTGTCAAACAATATCCCAACTTTCAAAGCTTTCTGACCAAGAATGGTCCCAGGGGAGTAGATCTCATGGCAGGTGTCAGAGGACTTTCCTCAAGGCTTTGGCAGTGGTCTGATGCATTTGATAGGCGCCATAGCATTCACCAAAAAGTGACACAAACTGAAGAAAAAGTTAAAAATTGATCTTTCTAGCATAAGGAGAGTAGTCTCTAACCATTTACACAACTAAAAGTTGTATTGAAAAGCGCTCAGGTTAGACTTTGAAGCATTTTATGATAGTACATATTGCATTGTCAATAAAAGGTACAGAAAGTACGAAATCAGCCCCCAAAACACTAAAATGGCAGAATTTCTTAATAAATTTCATTTAGTTGAGTAAGGTAAATCCTTTCTATTGCCCACATAACCAATTGGGGGGAACACATTAGCCCCCGAGGACATATAAGCCCCCAAGGGCACACCTACCCCCCCCCCCCCCCCATTCTGTGCACTCCCAGTATCTGCTCCAAAGTGTGGTTCAACAGCATTTAGATACAAATTTTGGTGTCTAAATTGATGGAGAGTAGTCTCCTTGTGACAGGGTGAGCAGATTTTACCATTTTCCTCTGTTTGTGTCACTTTTTGCCAAGCGATATGAAGTCTAATCAAAGCCACAAACCTTACCACAGGCCTCCTGACACCTGTGCTCCCTGGGGACCAATCCTAGGGGTAGGGTCTCCGTGAAGTCTTTTAAACTTGTGACGATGCTTGACAACCCTTCCCGCATCACTTGAAGTGTCTTGACACCTGCCAATATTGAACTTGAATACCCTGCCTAACGCATGCAGGCTGCATTTCGGTATTTCATATACATATTCTTAACAATGGGAATCATGGGAGAAAGAGGCTGTCAAAAATCACCTATCTGACTTTTAGAACATGAAAAACTCACATTGGCATGGTTGTCCGACCTCTGAAGAGTAATTTAACGACAAAAAAAGGAAAAAATTTACGGCGGAATTATATTATATGCCGTCAAAACATCGGTGGGAGACCTTTTCACCCCCTTTCACTGCATGTAAACAACACCAAAACACCTAACTTCTAAGGCCTACTGCAGCCACAAATATCACTAAAAATCTGTTTTTTCAACATGATATAGAAGCTACAACCCTTACCTATAATATGCACCTCCAAAATCCAAACATATCCCAAGAAAAACAATTTTACAGCCACTTTTGCCAAGCCTACCTAAGCATTCTGAGGGCACTAAAACTGGGTCATCTGCGCAAGTCCGGAAATACTGAAATTTGCCCTGTCACCCCCCTGAACTTGAGAATTGACAAATTTCAATCATTTCGCATGATGCGGGTAAGAGTTGTCAAACAATATCCCAACTTTCAAAGCTTTCTGACCAAGAATGGTCCCAGGGGAGTAGATCTCATGGCAGGTGTCAGAGGACTTTCCTCAAGGCTTTGGCAGTGGTCTGATGCATTTGATAGGCGCCATAGCATTCACCAAAAAGTGACACAAACTGAAGAAAAAGTTAAAAATTGATCTTTCTAGCATAAGGAGAGTAGTCTCTAACCATTTACACAACTAAAAGTTGTATTGAAAAGCGCTCAGGTTAGACTTTGAAGCATTTTATGATAGTACATATTGCATTGTCAATAAAAGGTACAGAAAGTACGAAATCAGCCCCCAAAACACTAAAATGGCAGAATTTCTTAATAAATTTCATTTAGTTGAGTAAGGTAAATCCTTTCTATTGCCCACATAACCAATTGGGGGGAACACATTAGCCCCCGAGGACATATAAGCCCCCAAGGGCACACCTACACCCCCCCCCCCCATTCTGTGCACTCCCAGTATCTGCTCCAAAGTGTGGTTCAACAGCATTTAGATACAAATTTTGGTGTCTAAATTGATGGAGAGTAGTCTCCTTGTGACAGGGTGAGCAGATTTTACCATTTTCCTCTGTTTGTGTCACTTTTTGCCAAGCGATATGAAGTCTAATCAAAGCCACAAACCTTACCACAGGCCTCCTGACACCTGTGCTCCCTGGGGACCAATCCTAGGGGTAGGGTCTCCGTGAAGTCTTTTAAACTTGTGACGATGCTTGACAACCCTTCCCGCATCACTTGAAGTGTCTTGACACCTGCCAATATTGAACTTGAATACCCTGCCTAACGCATGCAGGCTGCATTTCGGTATTTCATATACATATTCTTAACAATGGGAATCATGGGAGAAAGAGGCTGTCAAAAATCACCTATCTGACTTTTAGAACATGAAAAACTCACATTGGCATGGTTGTCCGACCTCTGAAGAGTAATTTAACGACAAAAAAAGGAAAAAATTTACGGCGGAATTATATTATATGCCGTCAAAACATCGGTGGGAGACCTTTTCACCCCCTTTCACTGCATGTAAACAACACCAAAACACCTAACTTCTAAGGCCTACTGCAGCCACAAATATCACTAAAAATCTGTTTTTTCAACATGATATAGAAGCTACAACCCTTACCTATAATATGCACCTCCAAAATCCAAACATATCCCAAGAAAAACAATTTTACAGCCACTTTTGCCAAGCCTACCTAAGCATTCTGAGGGCACTAAAACTGGGTCATCTGCGCAAGTCCGGAAATACTGAAATTTGCCCTGTCACCCCCCTGAACTTGAGAATTGACAAATTTCAATCATTTCGCATGATGCGGGTAAGAGTTGTCAAACAATATCCCAACTTTCAAAGCTTTCTGACCAAGAATGGTCCCAGGGGAGTAGATCTCATGGCAGGTGTCAGAGGACTTTCCTCAAGGCTTTGGCAGTGGTCTGATGCATTTGATAGGCGCCATAGCATTCACCAAAAAGTGACACAAACTGAAGAAAAAGTTAAAAATTGATCTTTCTAGCATAAGGAGAGTAGTCTCTAACCATTTACACAACTAAAAGTTGTATTGAAAAGCGCTCAGGTTAGACTTTGAAGCATTTTATGATAGTACATATTGCATTGTCAATAAAAGGTACAGAAAGTACGAAATCAGCCCCCAAAACACTAAAATGGCAGAATTTCTTAATAAATTTCATTTAGTTGAGTAAGGTAAATCCTTTCTATTGCCCACATAACCAATTGGGGGGAACACATTAGCCCCCGAGGACATATAAGCCCCCAAGGGCACACCTACACCCCCCCCCCCATTCTGTGCACTCCCAGTATCTGCTCCAAAGTGTGGTTCAACAGCATTTAGATACAAATTTTGGTGTCTAAATTGATGGAGAGTAGTCTCCTTGTGACAGGGTGAGCAGATTTTACCATTTTCCTCTGTTTGTGTCACTTTTTGCCAAGCGATATGAAGTCTAATCAAAGCCACAAACCTTACCACAGGCCTCCTGACACCTGTGCTCCCTGGGGACCAATCCTAGGGGTAGGGTCTCCGTGAAGTCTTTTAAACTTGTGACGATGCTTGACAACCCTTCCCGCATCACTTGAAGTGTCTTGACACCTGCCAATATTGAACTTGAATACCCTGCCTAACGCATGCAGGCTGCATTTCGGTATTTCATATACATATTCTTAACAATGGGAATCATGGGAGAAAGAGGCTGTCAAAAATCACCTATCTGACTTTTAGAACATGAAAAACTCACATTGGCATGGTTGTCCGACCTCTGAAGAGTAATTTAACGACAAAAAAAGGAAAAAATTTACGGCGGAATTATATTATATGCCGTCAAAACATCGGTGGGAGACCTTTTCACCCCCTTTCACTGCATGTAAACAACACCAAAACACCTAACTTCTAAGGCCTACTGCAGCCACAAATATCACTAAAAATCTGTTTTTTCAACATGATATAGAAGCTACAACCCTTACCTATAATATGCACCTCCAAAATCCAAACATATCCCAAGAAAAACAATTTTACAGCCACTTTTGCCAAGCCTACCTAAGCATTCTGAGGGCACTAAAACTGGGTCATCTGCGCAAGTCCGGAAATACTGAAATTTGCCCTGACTGTCACCCCCCTGAACTTGAGAATTGACAAATTTCAATCATTTCGCATGATGCGGGTAAGAGTTGTCAAACAATATCCCAACTTTCAAAGCTTTCTGACCAAGAATGGTCCCAGGGGAGTAGATCTCATGGCAGGTGTCAGAGGACTTTCCTCAAGGCTTTGGCAGTGGTCTGATGCATTTGATAGGCGCCATAGCATTCACCAAAAAGTGACACAAACTGAAGAAAAAGTTAAAAATTGATCTTTCTAGCATAAGGAGAGTAGTCTCTAACCATTTACACAACTAAAAGTTGTATTGAAAAGCGCTCAGGTTAGACTTTGAAGCATTTTATGATAGTACATATTGCATTGTCAATAAAAGGTACAGAAAGTACGAAATCAGCCCCCAAAACACTAAAATGGCAGAATTTCTTAATAAATTTCATTTAGTTGAGTAAGGTAAATCCTTTCTATTGCCCACATAACCAATTGGGGGGAACACATTAGCCCCCGAGGACATATAAGCCCCCAAGGGCACACCTACACCCCCCCCCCCATTCTGTGCACTCCCAGTATCTGCTCCAAAGTGTGGTTCAACAGCATTTAGATACAAATTTTGGTGTCTAAATTGATGGAGAGTAGTCTCCTTGTGACAGGGTGAGCAGATTTTACCATTTTCCTCTGTTTGTGTCACTTTTTGCCAAGCGATATGAAGTCTAATCAAAGCCACAAACCTTACCACAGGCCTCCTGACACCTGTGCTCCCTGGGGACCAATCCTAGGGGTAGGGTCTCCGTGAAGTCTTTTAAACTTGTGACGATGCTTGACAACCCTTCCCGCATCACTTGAAGTGTCTTGACACCTGCCAATATTGAACTTGAATACCCTGCCTAACGCATGCAGGCTGCATTTCGGTATTTCATATACATATTCTTAACAATGGGAATCATGGGAGAAAGAGGCTGTCAAAAATCACCTATCTGACTTTTAGAACATGAAAAACTCACATTGGCATGGTTGTCCGACCTCTGAAGAGTAATTTAACGACAAAAAAAGGAAAAAATTTACGGCGGAATTATATTATATGCCGTCAAAACATCGGTGGGAGACCTTTTCACCCCCTTTCACTGCATGTAAACAACACCAAAACACCTAACTTCTAAGGCCTACTGCAGCCACAAATATCACTAAAAATCTGTTTTTTCAACATGATATAGAAGCTACAACCCTTACCTATAATATGCACCTCCAAAATCCAAACATATCCCAAGAAAAACAATTTTACAGCCACTTTTGCCAAGCCTACCTAAGCATTCTGAGGGCACTAAAACTGGGTCATCTGCGCAAGTCCGGAAATACTGAAATTTGCCCTGACTGTCACCCCCCTGAACTTGAGAATTGACAAATTTCAATCATTTCGCATGATGCGGGTAAGAGTTGTCAAACAATATCCCAACTTTCAAAGCTTTCTGACCAAGAATGGTCCCAGGGGAGTAGATCTCATGGCAGGTGTCAGAGGACTTTCCTCAAGGCTTTGGCAGTGGTCTGATGCATTTGATAGGCGCCATAGCATTCACCAAAAAGTGACACAAACTGAAGAAAAAGTTAAAAATTGATCTTTCTAGCATAAGGAGAGTAGTCTCTAACCATTTACACAACTAAAAGTTGTATTGAAAAGCGCTCAGGTTAGACTTTGAAGCATTTTATGATAGTACATATTGCATTGTCAATAAAAGGTACAGAAAGTACGAAATCAGCCCCCAAAACACTAAAATGGCAGAATTTCTTAATAAATTTCATTTAGTTGAGTAAGGTAAATCCTTTCTATTGCCCACATAACCAATTGGGGGGAACACATTAGCCCCCGAGGACATATAAGCCCCCAAGGGCACACCTACACCCCCCCCCCCCATTCTGTGCACTCCCAGTATCTGCTCCAAAGTGTGGTTCAACAGCATTTAGATACAAATTTTGGTGTCTAAATTGATGGAGAGTAGTCTCCTTGTGACAGGGTGAGCAGATTTTACCATTTTCCTCTGTTTGTGTCACTTTTTGCCAAGCGATATGAAGTCTAATCAAAGCCACAAACCTTACCACAGGCCTCCTGACACCTGTGCTCCCTGGGGACCAATCCTAGGGGTAGGGTCTCCGTGAAGTCTTTTAAACTTGTGACGATGCTTGACAACCCTTCCCGCATCACTTGAAGTGTCTTGACACCTGCCAATATTGAACTTGAATACCCTGCCTAACGCATGCAGGCTGCATTTCGGTATTTCATATACATATTCTTAACAATGGGAATCATGGGAGAAAGAGGCTGTCAAAAATCACCTATCTGACTTTTAGAACATGAAAAACTCACATTGGCATGGTTGTCCGACCTCTGAAGAGTAATTTAACGACAAAAAAAGGAAAAAATTTACGGCGGAATTATATTATATGCCGTCAAAACATCGGTGGGAGACCTTTTCACCCCCTTTCACTGCATGTAAACAACACCAAAACACCTAACTTCTAAGGCCTACTGCAGCCACAAATATCACTAAAAATCTGTTTTTTCAACATGATATAGAAGCTACAACCCTTACCTATAATATGCACCTCCAAAATCCAAACATATCCCAAGAAAAACAATTTTACAGCCACTTTTGCCAAGCCTACCTAAGCATTCTGAGGGCACTAAAACTGGGTCATCTGCGCAAGTCCGGAAATACTGAAATTTGCCCTGACTGTCACCCCCCTGAACTTGAGAATTGACAAATTTCAATCATTTCGCATGATGCGGGTAAGAGTTGTCAAACAATATCCCAACTTTCAAAGCTTTCTGACCAAGAATGGTCCCAGGGGAGTAGATCTCATGGCAGGTGTCAGAGGACTTTCCTCAAGGCTTTGGCAGTGGTCTGATGCATTTGATAGGCGCCATAGCATTCACCAAAAAGTGACACAAACTGAAGAAAAAGTTAAAAATTGATCTTTCTAGCATAAGGAGAGTAGTCTCTAACCATTTACACAACTAAAAGTTGTATTGAAAAGCGCTCAGGTTAGACTTTGAAGCATTTTATGATAGTACATATTGCATTGTCAATAAAAGGTACAGAAAGTACGAAATCAGCCCCCAAAACACTAAAATGGCAGAATTTCTTAATAAATTTCATTTAGTTGAGTAAGGTAAATCCTTTCTATTGCCCACATAACCAATTGGGGGGAACACATTAGCCCCCGAGGACATATAAGCCCCCAAGGGCACACCTACCCCCCCCCCCCCCATTCTGTGCACTCCCAGTATCTGCTCCAAAGTGTGGTTCAACAGCATTTAGATACAAATTTTGGTGTCTAAATTGATGGAGAGTAGTCTCCTTGTGACAGGGTGAGCAGATTTTACCATTTTCCTCTGTTTGTGTCACTTTTTGCCAAGCGATATGAAGTCTAATCAAAGCCACAAACCTTACCACAGGCCTCCTGACACCTGTGCTCCCTGGGGACCAATCCTAGGGGTAGGGTCTCCGTGAAGTCTTTTAAACTTGTGACGATGCTTGACAACCCTTCCCGCATCACTTGAAGTGTCTTGACACCTGCCAATATTGAACTTGAATACCCTGCCTAACGCATGCAGGCTGCATTTCGGTATTTCATATACATATTCTTAACAATGGGAATCATGGGAGAAAGAGGCTGTCAAAAATCACCTATCTGACTTTTAGAACATGAAAAACTCACATTGGCATGGTTGTCCGACCTCTGAAGAGTAATTTAACGACAAAAAAAGGAAAAAATTTACGGCGGAATTATATTATATGCCGTCAAAACATCGGTGGGAGACCTTTTCACCCCCTTTCACTGCATGTAAACAACACCAAAACACCTAACTTCTAAGGCCTACTGCAGCCACAAATATCACTAAAAATCTGTTTTTTCAACATGATATAGAAGCTACAACCCTTACCTATAATATGCACCTCCAAAATCCAAACATATCCCAAGAAAAACAATTTTACAGCCACTTTTGCCAAGCCTACCTAAGCATTCTGAGGGCACTAAAACTGGGTCATCTGCGCAAGTCCGGAAATACTGAAATTTGCCCTGACTGTCACCCCCCTGAACTTGAGAATTGACAAATTTCAATCATTTCGCATGATGCGGGTAAGAGTTGTCAAACAATATCCCAACTTTCAAAGCTTTCTGACCAAGAATGGTCCCAGGGGAGTAGATCTCATGGCAGGTGTCAGAGGACTTTCCTCAAGGCTTTGGCAGTGGTCTGATGCATTTGATAGGCGCCATAGCATTCACCAAAAAGTGACACAAACTGAAGAAAAAGTTAAAAATTGATCTTTCTAGCATAAGGAGAGTAGTCTCTAACCATTTACACAACTAAAAGTTGTATTGAAAAGCGCTCAGGTTAGACTTTGAAGCATTTTATGATAGTACATATTGCATTGTCAATAAAAGGTACAGAAAGTACGAAATCAGCCCCCAAAACACTAAAATGGCAGAATTTCTTAATAAATTTCATTTAGTTGAGTAAGGTAAATCCTTTCTATTGCCCACATAACCAATTGGGGGGAACACATTAGCCCCCGAGGACATATAAGCCCCCAAGGGCACACCTACACCCCCCCCCCCATTCTGTGCACTCCCAGTATCTGCTCCAAAGTGTGGTTCAACAGCATTTAGATACAAATTTTGGTGTCTAAATTGATGGAGAGTAGTCTCCTTGTGACAGGGTGAGCAGATTTTACCATTTTCCTCTGTTTGTGTCACTTTTTGCCAAGCGATATGAAGTCTAATCAAAGCCACAAACCTTACCACAGGCCTCCTGACACCTGTGCTCCCTGGGGACCAATCCTAGGGGTAGGGTCTCCGTGAAGTCTTTTAAACTTGTGACGATGCTTGACAACCCTTCCCGCATCACTTGAAGTGTCTTGACACCTGCCAATATTGAACTTGAATACCCTGCCTAACGCATGCAGGCTGCATTTCGGTATTTCATATACATATTCTTAACAATGGGAATCATGGGAGAAAGAGGCTGTCAAAAATCACCTATCTGACTTTTAGAACATGAAAAACTCACATTGGCATGGTTGTCCGACCTCTGAAGAGTAATTTAACGACAAAAAAAGGAAAAAATTTACGGCGGAATTATATTATATGCCGTCAAAACATCGGTGGGAGACCTTTTCACCCCCTTTCACTGCATGTAAACAACACCAAAACACCTAACTTCTAAGGCCTACTGCAGCCACAAATATCACTAAAAATCTGTTTTTTCAACATGATATAGAAGCTACAACCCTTACCTATAATATGCACCTCCAAAATCCAAACATATCCCAAGAAAAACAATTTTACAGCCACTTTTGCCAAGCCTACCTAAGCATTCTGAGGGCACTAAAACTGGGTCATCTGCGCAAGTCCGGAAATACTGAAATTTGCCCTGACTGTCACCCCCCTGAACTTGAGAATTGACAAATTTCAATCATTTCGCATGATGCGGGTAAGAGTTGTCAAACAATATCCCAACTTTCAAAGCTTTCTGACCAAGAATGGTCCCAGGGGAGTAGATCTCATGGCAGGTGTCAGAGGACTTTCCTCAAGGCTTTGGCAGTGGTCTGATGCATTTGATAGGCGCCATAGCATTCACCAAAAAGTGACACAAACTGAAGAAAAAGTTAAAAATTGATCTTTCTAGCATAAGGAGAGTAGTCTCTAACCATTTACACAACTAAAAGTTGTATTGAAAAGCGCTCAGGTTAGACTTTGAAGCATTTTATGATAGTACATATTGCATTGTCAATAAAAGGTACAGAAAGTACGAAATCAGCCCCCAAAACACTAAAATGGCAGAATTTCTTAATAAATTTCATTTAGTTGAGTAAGGTAAATCCTTTCTATTGCCCACATAACCAATTGGGGGGAACACATTAGCCCCCGAGGACATATAAGCCCCCAAGGGCACACCTACACCCCCCCCCCATTCTGTGCACTCCCAGTATCTGCTCCAAAGTGTGGTTCAACAGCATTTAGATACAAATTTTGGTGTCTAAATTGATGGAGAGTAGTCTCCTTGTGACAGGGTGAGCAGATTTTACCATTTTCCTCTGTTTGTGTCACTTTTTGCCAAGCGATATGAAGTCTAATCAAAGCCACAAACCTTACCACAGGCCTCCTGACACCTGTGCTCCCTGGGGACCAATCCTAGGGGTAGGGTCTCCGTGAAGTCTTTTAAACTTGTGACGATGCTTGACAACCCTTCCCGCATCACTTGAAGTGTCTTGACACCTGCCAATATTGAACTTGAATACCCTGCCTAACGCATGCAGGCTGCATTTCGGTATTTCATATACATATTCTTAACAATGGGAATCATGGGAGAAAGAGGCTGTCAAAAATCACCTATCTGACTTTTAGAACATGAAAAACTCACATTGGCATGGTTGTCCGACCTCTGAAGAGTAATTTAACGACAAAAAAAGGAAAAAATTTACGGCGGAATTATATTATATGCCGTCAAAACATCGGTGGGAGACCTTTTCACCCCCTTTCACTGCATGTAAACAACACCAAAACACCTAACTTCTAAGGCCTACTGCAGCCACAAATATCACTAAAAATCTGTTTTTTCAACATGATATAGAAGCTACAACCCTTACCTATAATATGCACCTCCAAAATCCAAACATATCCCAAGAAAAACAATTTTACAGCCACTTTTGCCAAGCCTACCTAAGCATTCTGAGGGCACTAAAACTGGGTCATCTGCGCAAGTCCGGAAATACTGAAATTTGCCCTGACTGTCACCCCCCTGAACTTGAGAATTGACAAATTTCAATCATTTCGCATGATGCGGGTAAGAGTTGTCAAACAATATCCCAACTTTCAAAGCTTTCTGACCAAGAATGGTCCCAGGGGAGTAGATCTCATGGCAGGTGTCAGAGGACTTTCCTCAAGGCTTTGGCAGTGGTCTGATGCATTTGATAGGCGCCATAGCATTCACCAAAAAGTGACACAAACTGAAGAAAAAGTTAAAAATTGATCTTTCTAGCATAAGGAGAGTAGTCTCTAACCATTTACACAACTAAAAGTTGTATTGAAAAGCGCTCAGGTTAGACTTTGAAGCATTTTATGATAGTACATATTGCATTGTCAATAAAAGGTACAGAAAGTACGAAATCAGCCCCCAAAACACTAAAATGGCAGAATTTCTTAATAAATTTCATTTAGTTGAGTAAGGTAAATCCTTTCTATTGCCCACATAACCAATTGGGGGGAACACATTAGCCCCCGAGGACATATAAGCCCCCAAGGGCACACCTACACCCCCCCCCCCCATTCTGTGCACTCCCAGTATCTGCTCCAAAGTGTGGTTCAACAGCATTTAGATACAAATTTTGGTGTCTAAATTGATGGAGAGTAGTCTCCTTGTGACAGGGTGAGCAGATTTTACCATTTTCCTCTGTTTGTGTCACTTTTTGCCAAGCGATATGAAGTCTAATCAAAGCCACAAACCTTACCACAGGCCTCCTGACACCTGTGCTCCCTGGGGACCAATCCTAGGGGTAGGGTCTCCGTGAAGTCTTTTAAACTTGTGACGATGCTTGACAACCCTTCCCGCATCACTTGAAGTGTCTTGACACCTGCCAATATTGAACTTGAATACCCTGCCTAACGCATGCAGGCTGCATTTCGGTATTTCATATACATATTCTTAACAATGGGAATCATGGGAGAAAGAGGCTGTCAAAAATCACCTATCTGACTTTTAGAACATGAAAAACTCACATTGGCATGGTTGTCCGACCTCTGAAGAGTAATTTAACGACAAAAAAAGGAAAAAATTTACGGCGGAATTATATTATATGCCGTCAAAACATCGGTGGGAGACCTTTTCACCCCCTTTCACTGCATGTAAACAACACCAAAACACCTAACTTCTAAGGCCTACTGCAGCCACAAATATCACTAAAAATCTGTTTTTTCAACATGATATAGAAGCTACAACCCTTACCTATAATATGCACCTCCAAAATCCAAACATATCCCAAGAAAAACAATTTTACAGCCACTTTTGCCAAGCCTACCTAAGCATTCTGAGGGCACTAAAACTGGGTCATCTGCGCAAGTCCGGAAATACTGAAATTTGCCCTGACTGTCACCCCCCTGAACTTGAGAATTGACAAATTTCAATCATTTCGCATGATGCGGGTAAGAGTTGTCAAACAATATCCCAACTTTCAAAGCTTTCTGACCAAGAATGGTCCCAGGGGAGTAGATCTCATGGCAGGTGTCAGAGGACTTTCCTCAAGGCTTTGGCAGTGGTCTGATGCATTTGATAGGCGCCATAGCATTCACCAAAAAGTGACACAAACTGAAGAAAAAGTTAAAAATTGATCTTTCTAGCATAAGGAGAGTAGTCTCTAACCATTTACACAACTAAAAGTTGTATTGAAAAGCGCTCAGGTTAGACTTTGAAGCATTTTATGATAGTACATATTGCATTGTCAATAAAAGGTACAGAAAGTACGAAATCAGCCCCCAAAACACTAAAATGGCAGAATTTCTTAATAAATTTCATTTAGTTGAGTAAGGTAAATCCTTTCTATTGCCCACATAACCAATTGGGGGGAACACATTAGCCCCCGAGGACATATAAGCCCCCAAGGGCACACCTACACCCCCCCCCCATTCTGTGCACTCCCAGTATCTGCTCCAAAGTGTGGTTCAACAGCATTTAGATACAAATTTTGGTGTCTAAATTGATGGAGAGTAGTCTCCTTGTGACAGGGTGAGCAGATTTTACCATTTTCCTCTGTTTGTGTCACTTTTTGCCAAGCGATATGAAGTCTAATCAAAGCCACAAACCTTACCACAGGCCTCCTGACACCTGTGCTCCCTGGGGACCAATCCTAGGGGTAGGGTCTCCGTGAAGTCTTTTAAACTTGTGACGATGCTTGACAACCCTTCCCGCATCACTTGAAGTGTCTTGACACCTGCCAATATTGAACTTGAATACCCTGCCTAACGCATGCAGGCTGCATTTCGGTATTTCATATACATATTCTTAACAATGGGAATCATGGGAGAAAGAGGCTGTCAAAAATCACCTATCTGACTTTTAGAACATGAAAAACTCACATTGGCATGGTTGTCCGACCTCTGAAGAGTAATTTAACGACAAAAAAAGGAAAAAATTTACGGCGGAATTATATTATATGCCGTCAAAACATCGGTGGGAGACCTTTTCACCCCCTTTCACTGCATGTAAACAACACCAAAACACCTAACTTCTAAGGCCTACTGCAGCCACAAATATCACTAAAAATCTGTTTTTTCAACATGATATAGAAGCTACAACCCTTACCTATAATATGCACCTCCAAAATCCAAACATATCCCAAGAAAAACAATTTTACAGCCACTTTTGCCAAGCCTACCTAAGCATTCTGAGGGCACTAAAACTGGGTCATCTGCGCAAGTCCGGAAATACTGAAATTTGCCCTGACTGTCACCCCCCTGAACTTGAGAATTGACAAATTTCAATCATTTCGCATGATGCGGGTAAGAGTTGTCAAACAATATCCCAACTTTCAAAGCTTTCTGACCAAGAATGGTCCCAGGGGAGTAGATCTCATGGCAGGTGTCAGAGGACTTTCCTCAAGGCTTTGGCAGTGGTCTGATGCATTTGATAGGCGCCATAGCATTCACCAAAAAGTGACACAAACTGAAGAAAAAGTTAAAAATTGATCTTTCTAGCATAAGGAGAGTAGTCTCTAACCATTTACACAACTAAAAGTTGTATTGAAAAGCGCTCAGGTTAGACTTTGAAGCATTTTATGATAGTACATATTGCATTGTCAATAAAAGGTACAGAAAGTACGAAATCAGCCCCCAAAACACTAAAATGGCAGAATTTCTTAATAAATTTCATTTAGTTGAGTAAGGTAAATCCTTTCTATTGCCCACATAACCAATTGGGGGGAACACATTAGCCCCCGAGGACATATAAGCCCCCAAGGGCACACCTACACCCCCCCCCCCATTCTGTGCACTCCCAGTATCTGCTCCAAAGTGTGGTTCAACAGCATTTAGATACAAATTTTGGTGTCTAAATTGATGGAGAGTAGTCTCCTTGTGACAGGGTGAGCAGATTTTACCATTTTCCTCTGTTTGTGTCACTTTTTGCCAAGCGATATGAAGTCTAATCAAAGCCACAAACCTTACCACAGGCCTCCTGACACCTGTGCTCCCTGGGGACCAATCCTAGGGGTAGGGTCTCCGTGAAGTCTTTTAAACTTGTGACGATGCTTGACAACCCTTCCCGCATCACTTGAAGTGTCTTGACACCTGCCAATATTGAACTTGAATACCCTGCCTAACGCATGCAGGCTGCATTTCGGTATTTCATATACATATTCTTAACAATGGGAATCATGGGAGAAAGAGGCTGTCAAAAATCACCTATCTGACTTTTAGAACATGAAAAACTCACATTGGCATGGTTGTCCGACCTCTGAAGAGTAATTTAACGACAAAAAAAGGAAAAAATTTACGGCGGAATTATATTATATGCCGTCAAAACATCGGTGGGAGACCTTTTCACCCCCTTTCACTGCATGTAAACAACACCAAAACACCTAACTTCTAAGGCCTACTGCAGCCACAAATATCACTAAAAATCTGTTTTTTCAACATGATATAGAAGCTACAACCCTTACCTATAATATGCACCTCCAAAATCCAAACATATCCCAAGAAAAACAATTTTACAGCCACTTTTGCCAAGCCTACCTAAGCATTCTGAGGGCACTAAAACTGGGTCATCTGCGCAAGTCCGGAAATACTGAAATTTGCCCTGACTGTCACCCCCCTGAACTTGAGAATTGACAAATTTCAATCATTTCGCATGATGCGGGTAAGAGTTGTCAAACAATATCCCAACTTTCAAAGCTTTCTGACCAAGAATGGTCCCAGGGGAGTAGATCTCATGGCAGGTGTCAGAGGACTTTCCTCAAGGCTTTGGCAGTGGTCTGATGCATTTGATAGGCGCCATAGCATTCACCAAAAAGTGACACAAACTGAAGAAAAAGTTAAAAATTGATCTTTCTAGCATAAGGAGAGTAGTCTCTAACCATTTACACAACTAAAAGTTGTATTGAAAAGCGCTCAGGTTAGACTTTGAAGCATTTTATGATAGTACATATTGCATTGTCAATAAAAGGTACAGAAAGTACGAAATCAGCCCCCAAAACACTAAAATGGCAGAATTTCTTAATAAATTTCATTTAGTTGAGTAAGGTAAATCCTTTCTATTGCCCACATAACCAATTGGGGGGAACACATTAGCCCCCGAGGACATATAAGCCCCCAAGGGCACACCTACACCCCCCCCCCCCATTCTGTGCACTCCCAGTATCTGCTCCAAAGTGTGGTTCAACAGCATTTAGATACAAATTTTGGTGTCTAAATTGATGGAGAGTAGTCTCCTTGTGACAGGGTGAGCAGATTTTACCATTTTCCTCTGTTTGTGTCACTTTTTGCCAAGCGATATGAAGTCTAATCAAAGCCACAAACCTTACCACAGGCCTCCTGACACCTGTGCTCCCTGGGGACCAATCCTAGGGGTAGGGTCTCCGTGAAGTCTTTTAAACTTGTGACGATGCTTGACAACCCTTCCCGCATCACTTGAAGTGTCTTGACACCTGCCAATATTGAACTTGAATACCCTGCCTAACGCATGCAGGCTGCATTTCGGTATTTCATATACATATTCTTAACAATGGGAATCATGGGAGAAAGAGGCTGTCAAAAATCACCTATCTGACTTTTAGAACATGAAAAACTCACATTGGCATGGTTGTCCGACCTCTGAAGAGTAATTTAACGACAAAAAAAGGAAAAAATTTACGGCGGAATTATATTATATGCCGTCAAAACATCGGTGGGAGACCTTTTCACCCCCTTTCACTGCATGTAAACAACACCAAAACACCTAACTTCTAAGGCCTACTGCAGCCACAAATATCACTAAAAATCTGTTTTTTCAACATGATATAGAAGCTACAACCCTTACCTATAATATGCACCTCCAAAATCCAAACATATCCCAAGAAAAACAATTTTACAGCCACTTTTGCCAAGCCTACCTAAGCATTCTGAGGGCACTAAAACTGGGTCATCTGCGCAAGTCCGGAAATACTGAAATTTGCCCTGACTGTCACCCCCCTGAACTTGAGAATTGACAAATTTCAATCATTTCGCATGATGCGGGTAAGAGTTGTCAAACAATATCCCAACTTTCAAAGCTTTCTGACCAAGAATGGTCCCAGGGGAGTAGATCTCATGGCAGGTGTCAGAGGACTTTCCTCAAGGCTTTGGCAGTGGTCTGATGCATTTGATAGGCGCCATAGCATTCACCAAAAAGTGACACAAACTGAAGAAAAAGTTAAAAATTGATCTTTCTAGCATAAGGAGAGTAGTCTCTAACCATTTACACAACTAAAAGTTGTATTGAAAAGCGCTCAGGTTAGACTTTGAAGCATTTTATGATAGTACATATTGCATTGTCAATAAAAGGTACAGAAAGTACGAAATCAGCCCCCAAAACACTAAAATGGCAGAATTTCTTAATAAATTTCATTTAGTTGAGTAAGGTAAATCCTTTCTATTGCCCACATAACCAATTGGGGGGAACACATTAGCCCCCGAGGACATATAAGCCCCCAAGGGCACACCTACACCCCCCCCCCATTCTGTGCACTCCCAGTATCTGCTCCAAAGTGTGGTTCAACAGCATTTAGATACAAATTTTGGTGTCTAAATTGATGGAGAGTAGTCTCCTTGTGACAGGGTGAGCAGATTTTACCATTTTCCTCTGTTTGTGTCACTTTTTGCCAAGCGATATGAAGTCTAATCAAAGCCACAAACCTTACCACAGGCCTCCTGACACCTGTGCTCCCTGGGGACCAATCCTAGGGGTAGGGTCTCCGTGAAGTCTTTTAAACTTGTGACGATGCTTGACAACCCTTCCCGCATCACTTGAAGTGTCTTGACACCTGCCAATATTGAACTTGAATACCCTGCCTAACGCATGCAGGCTGCATTTCGGTATTTCATATACATATTCTTAACAATGGGAATCATGGGAGAAAGAGGCTGTCAAAAATCACCTATCTGACTTTTAGAACATGAAAAACTCACATTGGCATGGTTGTCCGACCTCTGAAGAGTAATTTAACGACAAAAAAAGGAAAAAATTTACGGCGGAATTATATTATATGCCGTCAAAACATCGGTGGGAGACCTTTTCACCCCCTTTCACTGCATGTAAACAACACCAAAACACCTAACTTCTAAGGCCTACTGCAGCCACAAATATCACTAAAAATCTGTTTTTTCAACATGATATAGAAGCTACAACCCTTACCTATAATATGCACCTCCAAAATCCAAACATATCCCAAGAAAAACAATTTTACAGCCACTTTTGCCAAGCCTACCTAAGCATTCTGAGGGCACTAAAACTGGGTCATCTGCGCAAGTCCGGAAATACTGAAATTTGCCCTGACTGTCACCCCCCTGAACTTGAGAATTGACAAATTTCAATCATTTCGCATGATGCGGGTAAGAGTTGTCAAACAATATCCCAACTTTCAAAGCTTTCTGACCAAGAATGGTCCCAGGGGAGTAGATCTCATGGCAGGTGTCAGAGGACTTTCCTCAAGGCTTTGGCAGTGGTCTGATGCATTTGATAGGCGCCATAGCATTCACCAAAAAGTGACACAAACTGAAGAAAAAGTTAAAAATTGATCTTTCTAGCATAAGGAGAGTAGTCTCTAACCATTTACACAACTAAAAGTTGTATTGAAAAGCGCTCAGGTTAGACTTTGAAGCATTTTATGATAGTACATATTGCATTGTCAATAAAAGGTACAGAAAGTACGAAATCAGCCCCCAAAACACTAAAATGGCAGAATTTCTTAATAAATTTCATTTAGTTGAGTAAGGTAAATCCTTTCTATTGCCCACATAACCAATTGGGGGGAACACATTAGCCCCCGAGGACATATAAGCCCCCAAGGGCACACCTACACCCCCCCCCCCATTCTGTGCACTCCCAGTATCTGCTCCAAAGTGTGGTTCAACAGCATTTAGATACAAATTTTGGTGTCTAAATTGATGGAGAGTAGTCTCCTTGTGACAGGGTGAGCAGATTTTACCATTTTCCTCTGTTTGTGTCACTTTTTGCCAAGCGATATGAAGTCTAATCAAAGCCACAAACCTTACCACAGGCCTCCTGACACCTGTGCTCCCTGGGGACCAATCCTAGGGGTAGGGTCTCCGTGAAGTCTTTTAAACTTGTGACGATGCTTGACAACCCTTCCCGCATCACTTGAAGTGTCTTGACACCTGCCAATATTGAACTTGAATACCCTGCCTAACGCATGCAGGCTGCATTTCGGTATTTCATATACATATTCTTAACAATGGGAATCATGGGAGAAAGAGGCTGTCAAAAATCACCTATCTGACTTTTAGAACATGAAAAACTCACATTGGCATGGTTGTCCGACCTCTGAAGAGTAATTTAACGACAAAAAAAGGAAAAAATTTACGGCGGAATTATATTATATGCCGTCAAAACATCGGTGGGAGACCTTTTCACCCCCTTTCACTGCATGTAAACAACACCAAAACACCTAACTTCTAAGGCCTACTGCAGCCACAAATATCACTAAAAATCTGTTTTTTCAACATGATATAGAAGCTACAACCCTTACCTATAATATGCACCTCCAAAATCCAAACATATCCCAAGAAAAACAATTTTACAGCCACTTTTGCCAAGCCTACCTAAGCATTCTGAGGGCACTAAAACTGGGTCATCTGCGCAAGTCCGGAAATACTGAAATTTGCCCTGACTGTCACCCCCCTGAACTTGAGAATTGACAAATTTCAATCATTTCGCATGATGCGGGTAAGAGTTGTCAAACAATATCCCAACTTTCAAAGCTTTCTGACCAAGAATGGTCCCAGGGGAGTAGATCTCATGGCAGGTGTCAGAGGACTTTCCTCAAGGCTTTGGCAGTGGTCTGATGCATTTGATAGGCGCCATAGCATTCACCAAAAAGTGACACAAACTGAAGAAAAAGTTAAAAATTGATCTTTCTAGCATAAGGAGAGTAGTCTCTAACCATTTACACAACTAAAAGTTGTATTGAAAAGCGCTCAGGTTAGACTTTGAAGCATTTTATGATAGTACATATTGCATTGTCAATAAAAGGTACAGAAAGTACGAAATCAGCCCCCAAAACACTAAAATGGCAGAATTTCTTAATAAATTTCATTTAGTTGAGTAAGGTAAATCCTTTCTATTGCCCACATAACCAATTGGGGGGAACACATTAGCCCCCGAGGACATATAAGCCCCCAAGGGCACACCTACACCCCCCCCCCCCATTCTGTGCACTCCCAGTATCTGCTCCAAAGTGTGGTTCAACAGCATTTAGATACAAATTTTGGTGTCTAAATTGATGGAGAGTAGTCTCCTTGTGACAGGGTGAGCAGATTTTACCATTTTCCTCTGTTTGTGTCACTTTTTGCCAAGCGATATGAAGTCTAATCAAAGCCACAAACCTTACCACAGGCCTCCTGACACCTGTGCTCCCTGGGGACCAATCCTAGGGGTAGGGTCTCCGTGAAGTCTTTTAAACTTGTGACGATGCTTGACAACCCTTCCCGCATCACTTGAAGTGTCTTGACACCTGCCAATATTGAACTTGAATACCCTGCCTAACGCATGCAGGCTGCATTTCGGTATTTCATATACATATTCTTAACAATGGGAATCATGGGAGAAAGAGGCTGTCAAAAATCACCTATCTGACTTTTAGAACATGAAAAACTCACATTGGCATGGTTGTCCGACCTCTGAAGAGTAATTTAACGACAAAAAAAGGAAAAAATTTACGGCGGAATTATATTATATGCCGTCAAAACATCGGTGGGAGACCTTTTCACCCCCTTTCACTGCATGTAAACAACACCAAAACACCTAACTTCTAAGGCCTACTGCAGCCACAAATATCACTAAAAATCTGTTTTTTCAACATGATATAGAAGCTACAACCCTTACCTATAATATGCACCTCCAAAATCCAAACATATCCCAAGAAAAACAATTTTACAGCCACTTTTGCCAAGCCTACCTAAGCATTCTGAGGGCACTAAAACTGGGTCATCTGCGCAAGTCCGGAAATACTGAAATTTGCCCTGACTGTCACCCCCCTGAACTTGAGAATTGACAAATTTCAATCATTTCGCATGATGCGGGTAAGAGTTGTCAAACAATATCCCAACTTTCAAAGCTTTCTGACCAAGAATGGTCCCAGGGGAGTAGATCTCATGGCAGGTGTCAGAGGACTTTCCTCAAGGCTTTGGCAGTGGTCTGATGCATTTGATAGGCGCCATAGCATTCACCAAAAAGTGACACAAACTGAAGAAAAAGTTAAAAATTGATCTTTCTAGCATAAGGAGAGTAGTCTCTAACCATTTACACAACTAAAAGTTGTATTGAAAAGCGCTCAGGTTAGACTTTGAAGCATTTTATGATAGTACATATTGCATTGTCAATAAAAGGTACAGAAAGTACGAAATCAGCCCCCAAAACACTAAAATGGCAGAATTTCTTAATAAATTTCATTTAGTTGAGTAAGGTAAATCCTTTCTATTGCCCACATAACCAATTGGGGGGAACACATTAGCCCCCGAGGACATATAAGCCCCCAAGGGCACACCTACACCCCCCCCCCATTCTGTGCACTCCCAGTATCTGCTCCAAAGTGTGGTTCAACAGCATTTAGATACAAATTTTGGTGTCTAAATTGATGGAGAGTAGTCTCCTTGTGACAGGGTGAGCAGATTTTACCATTTTCCTCTGTTTGTGTCACTTTTTGCCAAGCGATATGAAGTCTAATCAAAGCCACAAACCTTACCACAGGCCTCCTGACACCTGTGCTCCCTGGGGACCAATCCTAGGGGTAGGGTCTCCGTGAAGTCTTTTAAACTTGTGACGATGCTTGACAACCCTTCCCGCATCACTTGAAGTGTCTTGACACCTGCCAATATTGAACTTGAATACCCTGCCTAACGCATGCAGGCTGCATTTCGGTATTTCATATACATATTCTTAACAATGGGAATCATGGGAGAAAGAGGCTGTCAAAAATCACCTATCTGACTTTTAGAACATGAAAAACTCACATTGGCATGGTTGTCCGACCTCTGAAGAGTAATTTAACGACAAAAAAAGGAAAAAATTTACGGCGGAATTATATTATATGCCGTCAAAACATCGGTGGGAGACCTTTTCACCCCCTTTCACTGCATGTAAACAACACCAAAACACCTAACTTCTAAGGCCTACTGCAGCCACAAATATCACTAAAAATCTGTTTTTTCAACATGATATAGAAGCTACAACCCTTACCTATAATATGCACCTCCAAAATCCAAACATATCCCAAGAAAAACAATTTTACAGCCACTTTTGCCAAGCCTACCTAAGCATTCTGAGGGCACTAAAACTGGGTCATCTGCGCAAGTCCGGAAATACTGAAATTTGCCCTGACTGTCACCCCCCTGAACTTGAGAATTGACAAATTTCAATCATTTCGCATGATGCGGGTACGAGTTGTCAAACAATATCCCAACTTTCAAAGCTTTCTGACCAAGAATGGTCCCAGGGGAGTAGATCTCATGGCAGGTGTCAGAGGACTTTCCTCAAGGCTTTGGCAGTGGTCTGATGCATTTGATAGGCGCCATAGCATTCACCAAAAAGTGACACAAACTGAAGAAAAAGTTAAAAATTGATCTTTCTAGCATAAGGAGAGTAGTCTCTAACCATTTACACAACTAAAAGTTGTATTGAAAAGCGCTCAGGTTAGACTTTGAAGCATTTTATGATAGTACATATTGCATTGTCAATAAAAGGTACAGAAAGTACGAAATCAGCCCCCAAAACACTAAAATGGCAGAATTTCTTAATAAATTTCATTTAGTTGAGTAAGGTAAATCCTTTCTATTGCCCACATAACCAATTGGGGGGAACACATTAGCCCCCGAGGACATATAAGCCCCCAAGGGCACACCTACACCCCCCCCCCCCATTCTGTGCACTCCCAGTATCTGCTCCAAAGTGTGGTTCAACAGCATTTAGATACAAATTTTGGTGTCTAAATTGATGGAGAGTAGTCTCCTTGTGACAGGGTGAGCAGATTTTACCATTTTCCTCTGTTTGTGTCACTTTTTGCCAAGCGATATGAAGTCTAATCAAAGCCACAAACCTTACCACAGGCCTCCTGACACCTGTGCTCCCTGGGGACCAATCCTAGGGGTAGGGTCTCCGTGAAGTCTTTTAAACTTGTGACGATGCTTGACAACCCTTCCCGCATCACTTGAAGTGTCTTGACACCTGCCAATATTGAACTTGAATACCCTGCCTAACGCATGCAGGCTGCATTTCGGTATTTCATATACATATTCTTAACAATGGGAATCATGGGAGAAAGAGGCTGTCAAAAATCACCTATCTGACTTTTAGAACATGAAAAACTCACATTGGCATGGTTGTCCGACCTCTGAAGAGTAATTTAACGACAAAAAAAGGAAAAAATTTACGGCGGAATTATATTATATGCCGTCAAAACATCGGTGGGAGACCTTTTCACCCCCTTTCACTGCATGTAAACAACACCAAAACACCTAACTTCTAAGGCCTACTGCAGCCACAAATATCACTAAAAATCTGTTTTTTCAACATGATATAGAAGCTACAACCCTTACCTATAATATGCACCTCCAAAATCCAAACATATCCCAAGAAAAACAATTTTACAGCCACTTTTGCCAAGCCTACCTAAGCATTCTGAGGGCACTAAAACTGGGTCATCTGCGCAAGTCCGGAAATACTGAAATTTGCCCTGACTGTCACCCCCCTGAACTTGAGAATTGACAAATTTCAATCATTTCGCATGATGCGGGTACGAGTTGTCAAACAATATCCCAACTTTCAAAGCTTTCTGACCAAGAATGGTCCCAGGGGAGTAGATCTCATGGCAGGTGTCAGAGGACTTTCCTCAAGGCTTTGGCAGTGGTCTGATGCATTTGATAGGCGCCATAGCATTCACCAAAAAGTGACACAAACTGAAGAAAAAGTTAAAAATTGATCTTTCTAGCATAAGGAGAGTAGTCTCTAACCATTTACACAACTAAAAGTTGTATTGAAAAGCGCTCAGGTTAGACTTTGAAGCATTTTATGATAGTACATATTGCATTGTCAATAAAAGGTACAGAAAGTACGAAATCAGCCCCCAAAACACTAAAATGGCAGAATTTCTTAATAAATTTCATTTAGTTGAGTAAGGTAAATCCTTTCTATTGCCCACATAACCAATTGGGGGGAACACATTAGCCCCCGAGGACATATAAGCCCCCAAGGGCACACCTACACCCCCCCCCCCCATTCTGTGCACTCCCAGTATCTGCTCCAAAGTGTGGTTCAACAGCATTTAGATACAAATTTTGGTGTCTAAATTGATGGAGAGTAGTCTCCTTGTGACAGGGTGAGCAGATTTTACCATTTTCCTCTGTTTGTGTCACTTTTTGCCAAGCGATATGAAGTCTAATCAAAGCCACAAACCTTACCACAGGCCTCCTGACACCTGTGCTCCCTGGGGACCAATCCTAGGGGTAGGGTCTCCGTGAAGTCTTTTAAACTTGTGACGATGCTTGACAACCCTTCCCGCATCACTTGAAGTGTCTTGACACCTGCCAATATTGAACTTGAATACCCTGCCTAACGCATGCAGGCTGCATTTCGGTATTTCATATACATATTCTTAACAATGGGAATCATGGGAGAAAGAGGCTGTCAAAAATCACCTATCTGACTTTTAGAACATGAAAAACTCACATTGGCATGGTTGTCCGACCTCTGAAGAGTAATTTAACGACAAAAAAAGGAAAAAATTTACGGCGGAATTATATTATATGCCGTCAAAACATCGGTGGGAGACCTTTTCACCCCCTTTCACTGCATGTAAACAACACCAAAACACCTAACTTCTAAGGCCTACTGCAGCCACAAATATCACTAAAAATCTGTTTTTTCAACATGATATAGAAGCTACAACCCTTACCTATAATATGCACCTCCAAAATCCAAACATATCCCAAGAAAAACAATTTTACAGCCACTTTTGCCAAGCCTACCTAAGCATTCTGAGGGCACTAAAACTGGGTCATCTGCGCAAGTCCGGAAATACTGAAATTTGCCCTGACTGTCACCCCCCTGAACTTGAGAATTGACAAATTTCAATCATTTCGCATGATGCGGGTACGAGTTGTCAAACAATATCCCAACTTTCAAAGCTTTCTGACCAAGAATGGTCCCAGGGGAGTAGATCTCATGGCAGGTGTCAGAGGACTTTCCTCAAGGCTTTGGCAGTGGTCTGATGCATTTGATAGGCGCCATAGCATTCACCAAAAAGTGACACAAACTGAAGAAAAAGTTAAAAATTGATCTTTCTAGCATAAGGAGAGTAGTCTCTAACCATTTACACAACTAAAAGTTGTATTGAAAAGCGCTCAGGTTAGACTTTGAAGCATTTTATGATAGTACATATTGCATTGTCAATAAAAGGTACAGAAAGTACGAAATCAGCCCCCAAAACACTAAAATGGCAGAATTTCTTAATAAATTTCATTTAGTTGAGTAAGGTAAATCCTTTCTATTGCCCACATAACCAATTGGGGGGAACACATTAGCCCCCGAGGACATATAAGCCCCCAAGGGCACACCTACACCCCCCCCCCATTCTGTGCACTCCCAGTATCTGCTCCAAAGTGTGGTTCAACAGCATTTAGATACAAATTTTGGTGTCTAAATTGATGGAGAGTAGTCTCCTTGTGACAGGGTGAGCAGATTTTACCATTTTCCTCTGTTTGTGTCACTTTTTGCCAAGCGATATGAAGTCTAATCAAAGCCACAAACCTTACCACAGGCCTCCTGACACCTGTGCTCCCTGGGGACCAATCCTAGGGGTAGGGTCTCCGTGAAGTCTTTTAAACTTGTGACGATGCTTGACAACCCTTCCCGCATCACTTGAAGTGTCTTGACACCTGCCAATATTGAACTTGAATACCCTGCCTAACGCATGCAGGCTGCATTTCGGTATTTCATATACATATTCTTAACAATGGGAATCATGGGAGAAAGAGGCTGTCAAAAATCACCTATCTGACTTTTAGAACATGAAAAACTCACATTGGCATGGTTGTCCGACCTCTGAAGAGTAATTTAACGACAAAAAAAGGAAAAAATTTACGGCGGAATTATATTATATGCCGTCAAAACATCGGTGGGAGACCTTTTCACCCCCTTTCACTGCATGTAAACAACACCAAAACACCTAACTTCTAAGGCCTACTGCAGCCACAAATATCACTAAAAATCTGTTTTTTCAACATGATATAGAAGCTACAACCCTTACCTATAATATGCACCTCCAAAATCCAAACATATCCCAAGAAAAACAATTTTACAGCCACTTTTGCCAAGCCTACCTAAGCATTCTGAGGGCACTAAAACTGGGTCATCTGCGCAAGTCCGGAAATACTGAAATTTGCCCTGACTGTCACCCCCCTGAACTTGAGAATTGACAAATTTCAATCATTTCGCATGATGCGGGTACGAGTTGTCAAACAATATCCCAACTTTCAAAGCTTTCTGACCAAGAATGGTCCCAGGGGAGTAGATCTCATGGCAGGTGTCAGAGGACTTTCCTCAAGGCTTTGGCAGTGGTCTGATGCATTTGATAGGCGCCATAGCATTCACCAAAAAGTGACACAAACTGAAGAAAAAGTTAAAATTGATCTTTCTAGCATAAGGAGAGTAGTCTCTAACCATTTACACAACTAAAAGTTGTATTGAAAAGCGCTCAGGTTAGACTTTGAAGCATTTTATGATAGTACATATTGCATTGTCAATAAAAGGTACAGAAAGTACGAAATCAGCCCCCAAAACACTAAAATGGCAGAATTTCTTAATAAATTTCATTTAGTTGAGTAAGGTAAATCCTTTCTATTGCCCACATAACCAATTGGGGGGAACACATTAGCCCCCGAGGACATATAAGCCCCCAAGGGCACACCTACACCCCCCCCCCCCCCATTCTGTGCACTCCCAGTATCTGCTCCAAAGTGTGGTTCAACAGCATTTAGATACAAATTTTGGTGTCTAAATTGATGGAGAGTAGTCTCCTTGTGACAGGGTGAGCAGATTTTACCATTTTCCTCTGTTTGTGTCACTTTTTGCCAAGCGATATGAAGTCTAATCAAAGCCACAAACCTTACCACAGGCCTCCTGACACCTGTGCTCCCTGGGGACCAATCCTAGGGGTAGGGTCTCCGTGAAGTCTTTTAAACTTGTGACGATGCTTGACAACCCTTCCCGCATCACTTGAAGTGTCTTGACACCTGCCAATATTGAACTTGAATACCCTGCCTAACGCATGCAGGCTGCATTTCGGTATTTCATATACATATTCTTAACAATGGGAATCATGGGAGAAAGAGGCTGTCAAAAATCACCTATCTGACTTTTAGAACATGAAAAACTCACATTGGCATGGTTGTCCGACCTCTGAAGAGTAATTTAACGACAAAAAAAGGAAAAAATTTACGGCGGAATTATATTATATGCCGTCAAAACATCGGTGGGAGACCTTTTCACCCCCTTTCACTGCATGTAAACAACACCAAAACACCTAACTTCTAAGGCCTACTGCAGCCACAAATATCACTAAAAATCTGTTTTTTCAACATGATATAGAAGCTACAACCCTTACCTATAATATGCACCTCCAAAATCCAAACATATCCCAAGAAAAACAATTTTACAGCCACTTTTGCCAAGCCTACCTAAGCATTCTGAGGGCACTAAAACTGGGTCATCTGCGCAAGTCCGGAAATACTGAAATTTGCCCATCAGTGCGTCATCGGCGACATGGTAACAGCCGGCAGAGGCCGCGAACAAAGAGAATGGCTAAATTTGCACTTACTTGCAGCAGATAACATCTGATCACGTTCGCACCTCGGATGGAAATGTTGAGATTGAGACATGTTTTTCCCATGAAAAGAAGATATGTTTTCCCTCTCAAATGAATCAATATAAAGATCGTTCACTGCACGAAAATCCGACAGTCTCTAACTCTAAGCAGGAAGCTTGCGTTTTTATGAAATTATGCTTTGCGTATAAAGTTTCAAAAATGCTTCCCGTGTGCTTAAAGATAAGATTCCATTTCGTGTAGCAAGTTGACGTAGTTCAGTCAGTAGTTAAGACTGAATACATTTGTATATTGTTTATGTACCAATATGATATGCATTCGCTGTTGTTTATTCGCTTGAACTAGTGGACTGCTAAGTGTAGTAAGGTGTTCTGTGACAGTGTTTTCTTATAACGACAATAGTGTGCAAGAGGCATTGTCCATTGACCTGAAAAATCCCCACAGTGTAACTCTGTGCCCTGTCAAAGCGCCACCTACATTCATGTATGCTAGTACATAATTTCTTGTTCGTAACGGGTAGATATGGAATTATGGGGACATGCTCCAACAACTTTGTTTTAATTCTTCCGTTTGTATAATGAAAGGTCGGCGCCAAATAAGAATTAATGTGCCAAATTCATACTAGTACCTGCAAAATATAGAATATATAGATAAGCTAACAAGTAAAAACACTTTCTGTGTGTCCCGCAACTTAACCCTTGTCCTGCTGAGCCCGTACATATACGGGTTGCACATACATGATGCTTGTGTGGGTCCAGTATCTTTATCTCAACTCACCTGTTAATTGTAAAGGCAAGAAAGATCGCTATGTTATACATCCTACGTCAGTGCGTCTATAGAATACCGTTTCGTAGAATTAATAATAAGAATCAAGTTACTAAGGAACAGTTAAAAACAAACAACTTGCCTACTCGTATAACCAACAATCTAATGACTTGATCTTGATCTTTATATTTTCCGGTTCGAGGAAAGTTAACTTTATCGAGATCTATTGAAGGATTGGCGCAATGTCAGGCTTGAGGATGCGTCGAAAATCCGAGCCTACCAACATCAAGGTTACAGTTTTATCCTATGACTCTCGTGACAGTCCGATGTATCACCGGTCAACGCCTCCATCCTTCATCTACAGAAGTACCGGGATCAGTTCGACTCCAGTCCGCCAAGAAAGGAAGAAATGTCTGGAGGTCAAAGTTCGGTACTTCACTTTGAACCAACCGCGGGAAATATGCGAGGATTACGGTGCCGGAGACACTTTTTGCGAGCCATCGTTTGCAGCAACTTCTAGGAGGGCGTCATCAAGTTCTGACCTAAAACCACAAGGGAGAAACAGAGAAGAAAAAGCGCTCTCTAGTGACACAATTGTTGACGACAGGCCGGAACGCCGCCGCATTTTGAATTCTGACCGTGACAACGCCGCAGAGGCACGCCGTAGAACAGAAGAAAACGTTAAACTCTGGAAAACCACGAAAAAAACTGACTCAAAGAAACACAAGAAGTCATCAAGTAGGCGTTCAAGAAAGTCTTCAACATCTTCAGACGTTGTGACAGACAAGTTAGGCAGTTCTGTGCGTACAAGTGTAATACCTGAGGCAATTTCACCGTGCAACGTCGCAAAACCGCAAAGAACATCAGTGTCAACCTTTTCACTAGTTTTGCTGCCCTTAAAAATACCAGTGAATCCTAGGACAAGTGTTGCATCTGGACGAGGAAGAAATACAGAGCCTAATACCCCAGAAGCGAAGGTGGTCTCCTCATCTGGAGTTTCTCAAGTCAACCGAACTTCAAAGCAGCCGTCACCAGAAGCCCTGCACAGAGCACCATGGGTCGCATGGGGGCGCTGGTACGAGGCTGTAGAAGATGAAAGGCGATCTGAAGTATTGTCTAGTCTAATGTATAGGCATAAGAAGACTATTCCTTTCCCCTTGTTACCACTGACTCGACCACTAGTTAAAGGGTCCTCGCTGAATAGGAATGTGGCTCCACGGGTGTGACATGATATTACAATTCCAGAAATTGTTTTTTGTACAACTTATTTTCATTTATAATTCTTAGGAAATGAGAATGTTTGCATTCCGCTCTGTTGAACTTGATTTACACAATACAAATTGTATATGTCCATCTGTGGTTGGAATGAATAAAGGAGTAAGTAAAACTTGCTAGAACTGGTTGTTTATCTATGTGTAAGACTGACTACGGAATATATTCCTGTAAAAACACTGACAATAATTTTTATGACAGTATGTCATTTATTTTCAATCTTTCGAATAGCATTGTATATTCATCATAAGATGTTCTTGCACTTAACAAGTCTTTTGGTGTCACAATTCATAATCACACAAACACACACAACACAATATAACTGGGGAAATGCACCTTTGATAGAAAAGGAAGTACACGTAATAAGTAGAAAAGCTAATGATCTACATCTAGCACCTGTATGGCTTTCGATGCTGCGAACAACTTCATGTGCACATTTGAAAAGTTCTACTTCATATTTGGAATGCGATATTTCCCCACGAGAAGTACACATGTAATATGATACAAAAGTTGCTATCATAGAGATTCAACAATTTGTACACAGAACATTACTTGTGACAAAAACAGAGGATTCAATGTTGCTAATGCTATCAAATTTCCAATGTCATGCAAAGTTCAGAACAACAGATTTTAGAGTAATTTTCAAACAACAAAAAGCATACCTGCATGCATACATGTTTCAATAGTCCATCTGCTACTTTTCTAAGACATGAGAGTAATAGTGACGTTTTCTGATTACCAGCGCTGCATCAAGACAAATACAGTCCCAATCATGACTGAGTTTGTGGCCCCCCTCATCCTGTTTGGGACTGTATTATTCTAACCTAGTAGGAGACAAGGCCCCACTTATTGTTTGAGACAAGACCCCATTCACTGTTTGACACAAGGCTGCACTTATTGTTTCCCTCAGAATGGTAGCAGAGAGACCGACAAAATGTCAGCAGGTTTTTCACTTTTAGTCATGAAAAAAGAACTTTAATGTCCATTGATCGACCACCCATTTGAAACTATGAATAAATGTTTAGTAGATATAGGGAATCCTTGCAAATGTAAAGTAACACAGAGGCATTTCGGTTTCTTGCAAATAATGTCTTGGTAATCTCATACTTCCTTCGATCCATCCCTCTGCACAGTCCCCAGAATTGTGAAAAGGCAGACAGTTTAACATCAAACTTCTTCCACAGTTGCAGTGGATTCAAAACTGGACAATAATCACACAGGACACTAACAGCTTTTCCACCTTTCCGTTTCATCTTTGTGGTCCCCTGCTACATGTACTATCATTAAATACCAAGTCAAACATACACGGGTGAAACCTAGACTACAAAGTCCTGTAGGATAGGCACATTGCTACCAGATCAGTCATCATCATCCCAGTCTGCCTTCTCTCTGGGTTTGGGACCTCCCGCTGGCTTGGACATAATTATCTGTGGAAAAACAACAGAAACAAGGTTAAAACTAAATCACTCCACTGAAGCATTCTCGAATCAGGATCCAGATCTTTTCCATGACAAATCCACTTGGTCTATTAAAAATTTGTCTTCCTCCCCCCCTTTCTCTTTTGCATATCAATTCGTTGTTAGGATAAATCTGTTCTCCAACTAGATCTCTTTTCCATATACATTCAAAGCTAGGATATAAAAACTATGTCAAAGAAGTTTTTGTTCAGTGTCACTAATAAAAGACACCAGATGGCTGTCTGAAACATCTGGCCGTTTCCAAAATCATATGCAGTTGCTTGAGTAACTGCTTTTTGGTGTACAAATTCACTTGTTTTTTGGACCGGCACATAAACTTCAGAGTTGTGATCTTTGCAAACGAAGCAGCAAGATTTAGAGATACATGGTCTTGTTTATCCTCCAGACCTACAAGTTTCTAACCTTGAGAATATCAATGTGACTATGTCAATCTGGCAGATGTGGCCAGTTCTGTATGGAAGAAAAGGTTCCCATACCTGGTCCACCTTGAGTACCGTAGCCGCGGCATTAGAGGCTAGTCTGATGCCCCACATCTTGGTCAGGAACGGCTCCAGGATATTGGCCTCTGCAACATCTTTAACTGCGACTCCCTCCCCCTGTGGGACACACATTACATCTGAGTATGTCCTCATACATTCATACTGACAGCTTCTATTGTATTCATGGTACCTGATATCATATTCCCTTAATGCTTGTAACGAGACATAAAACCAACATATGGTCAAATGTTATTAGTTATAATATACAGAGTATGTTATATTGTCAGCCCATTCCAGTGTGGGTGGATAAATAAGTCTGTACAGATGTACAGCTTGTACTCTTCAGTACAAACCTGGTGTGTTATGCCATGAGGCAGTTTACAGCTTATGCAGTAAAAACATCCTGCACAAACTTTACCAAACTCTTAGCCTGTTTAGCCTGTTTTACACAATCTCTTACTGTCAACTGGGACCCCTTGAAGAACCACAAACTTGGGGGCTGTTAGAAACATGAATTACTCAGACTAACCCACATGAGAGAACAGAAGTTTACCTCATTGTCAAAGCCAACGTTCTTCCTGCCCTGCTGGTGTTCAGCATACAAGTTGGCTATCAGCTCCTGGCTCTGGAGAAAGCAATAGGCAAACATGTTACAACATTTACAACAACATCTACTGGTAACATCAAACTTAACCACTCCATAGTGGCACTCAAATTATATTGTTACACGAGTAAGTTAGACTATGCTCAAGGTTCACGAAGATCAATACTAATACATGCAGTTCATTTTAGTTGACCATTGTTTTTACTGTGCTCGTGTATTTTTGGGGTCTCCCACCAGAAATCATTGAAAAGCACCAGTAAGAGACCTGAATATCCTGATGAAATAGATAAACAAACCTAATGTACATCTACCAGTAATTAATGCTAAGCTGAGGGCACAGGAAACTTACCTTGATGCCACAGTTTTCTGCTAATGCTTTTACAAGTGACTCGAAGGCCTCAGCGTACTTCATGATGGCGTACTGCTCCAAACCTGGGCAAGTCTGTGGAGAAATAGGGAAGTCACATTTTTAATGTAGGGAGATTCAAGGGACACATAGGTGTCTTCTTAGGTAATAGACATAAATAGGAGTGTGAAAATTTCATTTGTTTCAGTCACCAAATATTCTAAATATTCTTGTTGACCACACAGTGGCAATGAGGCATCTACTTGAGATCGGTGTTCGGCCAGAAGTAATTCCGTGGATCGCCAGCTTCCATGAAGGACGGACTCAGAGAACGAGATACCGGGGGGCGTTGTCCCACACAAAGTGTCTTACGTGTGGCTTGGCTCAAGGCACAAAGCTCGGACCAATTGTCTTCATAGCCCATGTTAACGAACTACCCAGCATTGTAGCTTCTCCGTCTTGGGCATTTGTAGACGATCTCAACCTTGTTGAGTCCCGACTACTGTCCCAACCACCCAACATACAGGACGATCTGGACCATCTTTCAGGTTGGACTGAGGACAACAGCATGAAGCTCAATCCGGGCAAATGCAAAGCCATGGTAATCTGTTTTTCCCGCATCCCACCACCACCTCCAGTTCTCAACATCAACGGCCACCAGTTAACAGTTGTCAAGGTAGCCAAGTGTCTTGGAGTTACATTTCAAGACGACTTGAGGTGGGACACTCACGTCACAGAAACATCCAAGAAGGGAAACCAGAGGCTGCACATCCTATGCAGACTGCGTCAATTCGACTTACCAACCGAAGACCTCGTAACGGTATATACATGTTACGTCCGCCCTGTGCTGGAGTACGCCGCGCCACTCTGGCATCCGGGCTTGACAATAAAGCAACGTGATCAGATCGAACGCATCCAGCGACGGGCTACCAGAATAATCCTGGGCAGGAAGTTTCCTACCTACGCTTTAGCGTGTGAAGTTCTCCAACTGCAAACACTAGAGGAACGCAGGGTCGAGCTTTGTGTAAAATTCGCCAGGAATGTCCTCACCTCGGTCCTCTACAGGGACTGGCTACCACAGTCAAGAGGTGATGTTAGTGGTAGGGAGACAAGAAATGGAAATAAGCTCGACTACATGCCAGTGCGTACCAAGCGCTTCAAAACAAGCCCAATACCATACCTAACCAATCTCTTGAACGAACATGTGCTCAAATAGCCGGTCTTTGTACATATCGTATTACATGTATATTTATATTAGAATCTATTGTCTTAACCTTTTTAATGTATTCATTGATGGAGCAAATTGTTTTAACATAGTGGCTTACATGCAATTCAGCCTACGGCTGCGAGATGTCCACCCATATCTTAGATTGTAATTGTATTGTAATGTTGGTGCGATGGAAATAAACCAAGTTAAAAAGTATATAATCTACTGGGATGTCCCTGTAGCCCAACTGGAATCAACCTCACAGTGTAACCTCTGGTTCTAATTAGTTCGTTAAAATGGAGACCAACCCTCTTTCAGAAGGGAAGTAAAATTGGGATTCTGTGTTTGAAGAGGTGTTTTGAGCACGTTAAAGGGGAAGGGTTAGTAACCCCTCCCCGTAAAAATATACGCTGCTACTGAAACCGCAGGAAACATATCTGACTTATGAGCCACTTGGCACTACAGGGTGAACAACAACAGCAACATGTAAATCTATATACTGGACACACAGTGTTCAGAATAATTTCCTCCAACAAATACAGAGAGGAGTAATAAGACTTGTACATTTATCAGCGTCTACCTCATTCGTGAAGCAATCAGTCTAGTGTTGAGTTGTTACTGAAATGCTACAGCCCTTACCTCTGCATACGATGCTAGCTGCCTGGCCAGCTCGATCTCTGTAGCCCCTGCACCAGGTAGCAGCCGTTGGTCCTAGTATCACGGAGAGGAAGGTTTTAGTTAGGATCAGCAATTATCTATTACAAACTAAGAGTGGCCCTTTTAGGCTTGACATAGCAATGATAGAATTGATGTGAAAATTGAAAGAAACTATGAACAGAACTACTTTCATACATTGATTATGATATGTTTACGAATCAATCATCATGCAGTCTCCAGGCCAGTTTTGGGAGCATACAAAATCACTGAGAAACATGTTATGGTATCTTGTATTGAGAAGTGATTTCTCAGGTGCAAAGCATATACTGCTGTAGAAGAGTCTTACCCTCGTGATAACTTTGAAGTTGTTCACGCCATCATCAATGGCACGTTCAATATCATCCATGATGTTCTCTGTTGAGCCCCGGATAACAATGGTGGCCAGGGCACTCTCTTCTTTCTCTGTACAACAGCAACAGTGAAGCAATAGGTACTTTAGTTCATGGCACACATTTTATCTATGTCTCTTAAGACTTGATAGGATTAATATTTTGGAACAAGCTTCTTTAGAAATAGTTTCCTACATGAATTTTATATACCAAAACAGCAAAATGTCAATCTTGAAACCACTTATTTTTCACAAGCACTCATGTATACACAGGGACAAGTAAAACCAAAAGTTTAACATACTAGTACTATCTTTATTTACATGAAAAGCAATGCAAAGAATGGTCAATTTTGACACTCAAGTCCACAGAAGCTCCACAGGAATCTAGAGTTGTTTGTTAACATTGGTACACTGCTGACCTTGTTTAAAGACGACAACTTTGTCCTCGCCGATCTCGTCCGAGTAGACCATGTCACAGTGGCCCAGTTCCTCAGCTGTGGGCTGGGTCTGCATGGACAACAGAACATACATGTAACTACTGATTCTTGGTTCTTCAAATAGCATCATGATCTTAATCTGTCCCAAAAGCTCATCAGCGCAAACTGTTGTTTCTTCATGCTTACAATAAGGTTTTTAAAATTTCTGCAGAGCAACAATTCTACTTACTGACAGATCAGGAGAAATACTTATTTAAAATTTTTTACTGTAGTAAATTAGTATCTAGTAAAACACCTACATGTTACCCTATCTCATATAAAAACTCCTTCATGGCTTAAAAGCACTCATTAGTTCAAAGGAGCAAATCTCACTCATCTAAACCAAATGTCTTATTGCCGGACAAGAACAGAAGGAGTTAAACTCACTCATATAGTTATTGACATAGTTATAGCCTTACTGACACAGTGACCATCCTTACCAGCCTGGGCAGAGCAGTGGCTCCCACGGCCTTACACAGACGGCGCAGGTCGAACTTGGAGTTGAGCCGGACCACCATCAGGCCGTACTTGTTGGCGTAGTGGAGCGCCATGTCCGCCACTTTCCCGCCAGACACGACAACCTTGGCGCCAGTATCCGCTATCGATTTTACCATCTTAAGGTGTGAAGAAGCAAAATATGTTCTTAATATATTCTTAGGGTTACTGTTGCAGGGCTTGGTGATTTCAATGATTCAAAATTTCCTTTATGGCTTTTAATGCAAAAGTAATAAAACTTTTTCAAGGAAAGATCTACCAAAGATTCCTACACAATATTAACATTCTAGGTTTCTCAATATGGCAACATTTCATCACATAGCAACCAACAAAGGAACAGTCAACAAAAGAATAATACCCAATCCACAAATCTCACACAGCAAGAAGAAGCAGAGTTCCTATCATCGTAACAGATTATAAATCGCCTAAGAAAGTCATCCAGGAGGTAAGATACATAACGTTATTCAAGCAGATGGATCAGTTTGTAACTGTGGTTGGAGTTGTACTTAAGAACTTGACTTTCCTCTTAAAATCACAAAACCTACAAATTATAGAAACAGTGGGACACTTTGTCTTCCTCTGCTTCCAAAAAAGAAGTCAAACCCAACCTATCTAGATATAGTCAACACTAGTATTCAAGTAGTCTCTTTGTATAATATTTATCACAGTTCATTGTTACATGCATATCTTGTTTCTACCATGTACTTGCAATTAGCCTACGGGCATGAACTTGCAAATAAACTTTCTATGTAAAATGCACCCAATCTAACTTACTGCGTCCATCAGACCTTCCTCCCCTTGCTGAAGTCCATCAGCTCCTTGGCAGACTTGATGAGGACCGTGCCTTTGGTCTCTGTGTTCCCCATGTCAAACGGACACGTGTACACAGCGATTTTGGCATCTTTGGCCTTGACGAGGTCGCTTTCTGCCTCCCGTTTGAAGACCATGCCCTGGATAACTGTGGACTGGTACACGCCACAGCCCTACGGTAACACAGGTGATAGGCTTTACACCTTTTGTTCCATTTTCACAGTCTATGCACTTAAGATGATGACCAAAAAAAAATACAGTGACAGCAAAAGACACGAGTTACAATGTAATTATTCAACAAGCTGAAAAAGGGACCAGTCTAAATCACTGACCAGCATTTTGCAGACTCGAACGCTGTCCACATTGAAAGCTGACTTCTTGGGATGCACCATAACTAAAGGGAAAACACAAGACATGTCAGAGCAGCTTTAACAATCACTACAGATAGCAATGTGCAGTGTACGCTATATAAATACCTTAATTTCTTCATAGTGAATACTGTAGTCATGCAATGAATAATAAGAGGAAAAATAAATGTCAATAACTTCCCATGTTTCCCAAATGTTCCTTCTGTAGACTTACATTCTGATACATGTTTATACATACATACATAAACTACCAATACATACAAATGTAGTTACAAGTAAAACATTTAAGTGGCAAGAAATCAACAGTAAAAGCCTTACTGCATGCTTTGGTGATGAGATTCGAGAGGAAGTCCTCGTTTCCGTACTGCTTGCTCGCAACCGCCGTTCGAATGACCTTGAAAACCTCCTCACTTTTCCGAAGGTCCTTCACTTCTCCGCACACCAGATCTTTTAAAGATGAACAAGACATTAAAATTAAAGAACACGTTTAACATGTGGTCATATGACCCGTTACAGTCATGTTATCATTGTTGACTCTGCCAAATCATCAAGACTAGAATAATAAAAATATTACTAAATATTACTAAATTATTTATTTTTTCAATACATATATCTGAAGATCTAGAAACCTGCAAAATTTTAGATTTTATGACCAGAGAATTATTTTTCTTACCTGGCAAGATTTCAAGGGCTTTCTTTGCTGCCATGTTGTATCCATCAATGACTTCTGTTGGAGACAAACCCTGTGCAGAAAAAGAACCTACACTTGAACCTGTGATGATCACAACAAAAAGAGAACAAAGTTAAATACACTACAAAATGAGTTTTTTTTAGTTTTGTAAAACCACCCACCATTCGGAGCAGTTCCTCAGCATTGTGCAAGAGGGCGCCGGCAAACACCAGGATAAAGTTGGTGCCATCACCGACTTCCTGTTCCTGCATCTGTGAGGCCAGGATGATCATCTTAGCTGCGGGGTGTTGGACCTGGGAAAACATGACAGCAAGATGGGATCATTTATAGATGATTCTGACAAGGTTTGGGAAAGGATTAACTATGACAAATTCTAATAGACTTTGGACATAACTTTGGTATACCATGTCAATGTATCATCATCACGTCATAGATCTTTACAAACTAGTAGATAAATGTTAAATGCTACCATACCATCAGAAACCTCTGAAAATCATGCTTGGTTGTATTTTAGCTAGTCTACAATAAAGGTGACAATGTGTACATTTCAAGTAAATGTATCTTAGGAAGGTTACTGTTTGCAAGAAAATCAGAAGGAATAGACTGTGGTCAAATTTTGACAGAAAGACCTTTCACTTATATGTATGATGTATATTATATGTATGATGTATATATGTATTAACCAAAGAAATAAATTGGTGTGGCCAAATGGATGTAAAAATTAGTATTTTAATGGTGTAAAAAAGAAAAAAAAAAATCTACCTCCCCGGATTCGAACCGGGTGCATTGGTTCAGAATGCGTAAACTTTAACCACTGCGCCAGTGCGAACGTGTTGAAAAAATGCCCGTTTTAACAGGTATAGAAATGTTTGGCATGAATTGAACAGGTCCGTTCATCTCAACATCACTCCATCACAACGGCGACTACTATGGATAGAAATGCAAACAAGAAAAAATAAAATTCGTTCGGTGATTTTTATCATTAAAGATCGACAAATCCTTTCAAGTTGACAAGACGGCGAAGCGCAAGCGCAGTAAAGTGGGGGTTCCCGGAAGTGTGGAAGCAGGATCCGAAGACCCGACCTCCCCGCTTACACCGGCGAATTTCTGGCATTTTAAAAATTTACAAGCAAAATAAACACATCACAAGAAAAAGAAACTTATATCCTTTATTTTGATGGGTAACTTTACCTCTAGAACCGGATAGTTTTTGTACCGCGGGTGTGGGAAGATGGTAGGGAAATTTACGGATCGCCGTACTGCAGAGGGTTTTCGCGGATCAAATTATGAATATTCGCAAGGGCCTCTGGGACGCTATATGTAAGTGTTATGTATATATATTCGATTTATTTGGAAAACATTTCATCTTTATGAATTGCTAATGCATGGTTAAATGTTAAAGCAATTATTTGATGATATGCTGCACCAATCTAAGGAATATCATACTTCATTTATTAAATTTAATGAAATATCAGGGGCAATTACGGACCACAAACAATGACGTATGACAGAGCTTTTAAGAAGTATACAAATTCTTAGCAGATACTGTAAATCACTTTATCTTCACGGTACCAAATTTTCACGGTCTGAGAAAATTGAACTTGTTCTCGGAACTATATGTTCACTGTCGAGGCAAGTGCACATGAAAAATGTCTGTGAATTATTTTTTATCGGTAATGATAAGTTCACGTTACAGTCGTCAACGTGAAAACAGTGAACATAACATTACAGTGAAAAAAATCAGGAATTACAGTATTGAACAGGTCCGTTCATCACAACGCCCACTATTCTGGCCTCAGAAAATGAAAAGGGACCAGCGGACTCACCTCTAGTTCTTTCATGATGGTGGCTGCATCGTTGGTCACAAACAGCTTCTCAAGATGGTTGATCACCATCTTATTCATTCCTGTTAAAACACATTATGATTGGTTAAGTGTGAGCTTCTTGGCTTTCAACAACCAATAAACCAATGAAGAAGAATCTACTTATTTCCATGACATTACAATACGTGCTCAAACTGGTGGTCACAGTTGAGCTAAATGTTAGTGTTGCTAAAAATAGTAAAATAACACCTTATTTCATAATGCAAAAAAACAACAATGAAATTATCTTTGAAGCAAATACGAAGGTCGAAAACTGAATTAGTCAACCAGAATAACTATGACTGCTCTACTCAATAACACAATACAGTCAATATATTGTCACTATGTGTATACCATGTACTTGCAATTAGCCCTCGGGCACGAACTTGCAAATAAACTTCTCTATATTCAAAGGCACATGGTGGTACCTGGTTATAACTAAATGTTACATCTAAATCTTTCAAACCTAACTCTAACTGTGGTATAACTAACAGAAACATTTTTGGAACCTAGTGTAACAGTGTGGCTCAAGCACCACCAACTGACCAGTTCAACTGGTCCGGACCTTTTGGCCTAATGGTTTTGGTGATGAGTTAGTAAGCTGGAGGACCTGGGTTGGAATCCCAGGAGACTGTTTCATAACCTTACCGTTGGGTCCGTAGGCAGTCCGCGTCGTTTTGGCCAGCTCACGACAGGCATCAATGTTCCTGTACACAGCCTCCTCCAGACCATGGTATGTCTGAAGATGGAAATTTCACACACATGCTTAACCCTCAAGCACCCTACCTTTTTTTGCGACTAAAATGACCGAGTGGGGTCCAAACGGACCCCAAAATGTTTTGTTCATAAAATATCAGTACCATGTCTTATCGGCGAGCATTATATATACATTGCTTCGTTAATGTAAGAGGAAGATTTTGAGATGTTAAGGTGTTGCTAATTCCAACTCATTATCATAATTTATGCAAAAGTTCAGAAGGACCACGTTTTGCACTAAACCTATTCCGACCAGATAGGGGAATTTTGAGGCCCTCAGCAACATTTATGTCGCATAACTCATGGACGGCTAGAGCTAAAGCTACGAAACTTAGTAATTTATCACAAAATATTGTTTGCAAAAGTTTTTGGTCAATAAAGTAAGTTTATCATTTTTGGGGGTTGCCATGGCAACCATATTCTAACAGGTGTATTTTTGCCAAAATTTGCCAATTTCAATTTAAACAAGGTTTTCTTGGTAAACTACACCTGTTTTGTGACAACAATTAAATTCTATGAAATTCAATGCAGTTTTCATGACTTAAAATTTATAATTTATGCTAATTTCATGACGTCAATGGTCGAAATCCAAGATGGCCGCCCCGATTTTGCAAATGACGTCATAATGTCGTCACATTACATGTTGATGACCCAGTAATGTTTGTGATGATTTCAATTTACATTTTCATTATTGTCTGAAAGTTTGGTATTCATATTGTAAGTGGTTAAGGAGTTAGCCTCCAAAGTTTGTTTTAAAAACTGCACATTTTTGCTGGGGTCCGTTTGGACCCCAGAGGAACTGAACACAAACTTTCTTTATAATTTCCACATTATTGTACCAATCATTGCGAAAATTTAGGAAAAGGTATAAGACATATTGACTGACAAAGTCACGGAAGGATTTTTTCTTCAGATAAAAAATGTTGAAATGGCACTTCAAAATGTACGCATGGGGTCTAAATGGACCCCACTCGGGTGTTTGAGGGTTAATCAAGTTAATGACTAATGTGTAGAGAAAATCTGCTCATATTTCAGTCAAATCTGGTTGATCAGCTTCGCTTAGTGAAAATCATGTACTGGTAAATTGAATTTTCTTTAGGGGACCTGTCGAACAAACAATGTACATAAATATATCATAAATTACATTCTATTCACGAGAGAAAATTATGGTAGGTAAATTTTATTCGACTCTGTCTTTCAAGCCCTTATAGTGGTTTTACTGTCTACTGTCGATGAACCATCCGGAATATGTTTTCGACGATTGCAACATAAAACGTAAATGTTAAAGATACAGAAGAACGAACAGATATGCCTGACTTGCAAACAAAAAATGACATGACTTCATGGTCTGATACTTGCTTATCAGTTTGACTTCTCAAGCTGGGTACTTCCTTTGATAACTATATCATATGTTGTTCTTGTTCAGGTCCATACTCTGGACAATTTTTGCCCATATTCCCGAAATAAAACGAATGTAAGGGGGGATAATTTGTGCCCCCCTCCCACGATTTGTGTAGAATGTTCTAGCAAGCTGCACGTGCAGATCACATACCCACAAAAGTCACAAAGAGAGACGACAAAATACGGCGATCTAGACATGTAAGATCACACATCAAGATTAAATAAAAGTTCAGGTTCCTTTAAAGGCCGTTTGGGAGGCAAATACCTTACCTTGGAGCCGTCTTTTAGCATTTGCGCCAGACCCGGCGCTTTTGGTACGCGCATCGCCATCTTGGATTCTTGTGCACTGGTGACTGTGTCGTATTCGGGCTACCGAAGGCTACTTTAGAGTTTACGACTCACCTTCGCAAATAAATCTGTGTGATTTTTCGTCAAAAATTTCATATGTTAATATTGTACCATAAAGTTTAGGAGAATTTTAATATTTGACAGCCAACTTTATTTTCTATGTGGCTAAATAGATGGTTAAATCTGGAGCATGAAAACTCCTATGGTAGCCTCCAGTTACCTCCAAATTAGGTCAGAGCGTTGACAACCGCTAGGAGGCGTTAGATACACATTGACTGACTATAAACAGCCACAGTTAAACAGCCTTGTGCGGGATCAATGTTTCGTTGAACCTCAATTCATAACCAAACGACACAAGACCCACACAATATAAGGCGGCATGGAAAACGATTTTCATGAAACATTTTCGTTTGATTTCTGTCTCATCTTCAGGAAGTAACGTTAACGTTATAGATTTAAGGGACGATGACGTTGTTAATGTATTAGCATGTATGTAACCATTGCAAGAGGCATACACCTGTAGTTAATTCAGGGATCTTAGTAGTGCGATCCCATTCCACCCATGACATCTCTGGCAAGATATGATAACCTTATCAGAGGCCACCAGGCCACGTACGTTGGTATAATGCCAAATATGCTATTCAAAATCTCGACCAATCATTTTGCGGCGTCCGCCCATACTCTCCAAGCAGAGGTTCGGTTCCAGTTGTCTTCTTTTATACGTATTTATGGCCGTTTTTGTAGGGCTTTTGTCAGGATTTCTCTTTGCCCGCCAGCACAAAAAGGCCCGAGGCAGATAGCGAAGAAAACCTGACAAGATAAATCAAGATACAAAGCGCGACAAAGCAATCTGAGCCAACATCTGCTTGGATCGGGGAGTGGGGCTGAGTGAACTACTTGGTGTAGTCCACCCAGCCCAACTCCCCGAAAAAAAAATGTCACAAAAAAAAAAAAAAAAAGAATGTTTAAACCAATTTTCTGTCCATACCTAGCTTGGCTATCTCCCGTTGATGGAGTTCCAGGTTTGTACCCACTGTTTCCGCCGGACAGGGTTGGTTGTTGCCATGGGTATGTAGGTTAACCCGGCATCCAAAATCTTCCCGCTCACATGGCGCTGTGAGAGCAGGCACTTCAGGCCTGGGCACACTGACGGTACTCCTGCCAGGAATTTCTCTTTGGTTAGCGTCTTCAAAAACAAATACATGTTTTCTGTTAAGCTGTCTGGCCTCTGCATGTCTTCAGAGCAAAGTGTGTCCGGTTAACGTTCGTCAGTTTCCTTGGCCTTGTTGGCCTGACGCGTTGGAGGCTGTTGGACGGTCCAACTTCTTTCTAACCCCGCGTAACCGCGTAAAAGCCCACTGGCAAATTGGTAAGCCATCGCGAACAACTCGATTTTCAATTACACAAGTTAAGATTCGTGCAAAAAAAGTAAACTGAATTCACGTGACGCTAAGCGCTACGTTTCAACAGTGCTGTAGGTTTATAAACAGACCTAACTCTGTTCTGTTCTATCAAAATAGTGTTGGAACGTCGAAATAATGAATCAATATGAAACGCTTTTCTAGAACGAGCGTGTATTTTGGTAAAACATATGCATCAATCTCTAACAAAGTTCTACAAGATTTCAATAATTCCTACATTCTTCTTAGCTTTCTAATATTACCTCTTGTTATATACATGCACGTTCTGTGTATATACGTCCTGTATAGATATGCAATATATGATGCACAATTGGATTTCAGTTGAAGATTCCTTGAAGATTGTCATTGTGTTTTTTTTAACACACAAAAGACACACCTGCTGCTAAGATCATCGAATCAATCTATCATAGAAAATGTGGGACATTTCATTTTCAACTGTTTTCAAAAAAGAGGTCAAACCCCGCAATAGTAATGTAGGTGTTAGAATCGTACTCGATCTTATGTATACACATACAATCAGTTAACCTTTGTATGTTAGAATTTAGATTATTTACCCGTTTTCAACCACTCCATGTATTTGATTTTGTTAACTTGCAATTAGCCCCATGGGTATGAATTTACAATAAAACATTATTATTGAAGTGAAACATCGTCCAAGTCATGCTTGGCGTAAAATGATAGATTTGCCTGCAAACTTTCACAAACTGTCGTTATTTCTGAGTCATCGTATTTTTTTTATGTTCGACTTTGCGGAAGGGAAACATATTGTTTTTGCTATGTTTCTCTCTTCTTCCACTTATTCTTCCGTTCCAAACAAATAAGTTCAATGCCATAGCCTAAACGGCTGTCAGCATGGTTACTGGTGAAGTAGTAGACTGTGGAGTTCTATAACATTATGAAGTAAGGGGAGGACAGAGCTGGAGGGGCTGGTCACCATAAATATAAATTTATTTGGGTAAGAATCAATGGAGCAGTAGTTTGTCACGCTAGACAAAGTGAAGGTAAACATAAATATTTCTACTTCTACGAAGTATCACATAAGATACGGAACACTACGTATGCGATTTGTTATTCATTTGTCTGAACTTCTGCAATCAGACGCAAGTGGGGTCTTCCCACTTCACAAATGACGTCATGCTCGGCACGTCAGTCACGAAGCCGTACGCACAGGATACACACTGTGGCGAGCCACATCAGTGACGTCATGGAACTGCTATTCAAGCCGACAGCACCTACAGCACCTGACGTCTCACCTATAAAGGAAAATGCAGGGGTTTTCATTACATTATGTTGCTCTCATGATACACATTTGGCGCGCTTGTCCCCTTTCTTCTGTGTAATATGTATTCCTATATGTAACCTAGTGCATTGTATGAGACATTTTCATTGTCGATGATTTTTATTGTTAACTTGAAATTTCATGTGTTGGTAGAAGACATTTTGGAAAAGTTGTAATTTCCAACACGAAATTTTCCAAAACTTATGATCCACTGCTCATCGAGTCGTGTGTGACGTCAGAGAACACAGAAGCCAGTTTCTGAAAGAAGTGTGTAATTCAGCAAAAAGGCTGCGAAATGCTTCTGCCAAATAAACCATTATTATTATTATTATTATTATTGCTCATTCCTTGACAAATACTGGAGGTGTTCAGTCGAAATTTGCGTAAGTCCAATTTTCTTGTTGAAAATTACAGTTAAACTTTCCCAAATTTTGATAATTGCCTCCTTGCCTTGTACAGAGATTACACCAATCTTTTTTTCTCCACCTGGATTAACAAGAATGTTACTAAACTTTCAGCAGATTGATATCGTCATTACTAACCTGTTGAGCAGCAATCCGTGTTCACTTCAGCCAACTTCAAAGTCGTCTGCAGGACGGAGTCCGTGACCTTGGCTAGGAAGGTCAACTTCTCGTCAGTGATGCTGGTGACGTTATCACACGGATTGTGGTAGCACTGCCGCATAGTTCCTCGGTAATTAGCTACGAAGAAGATAGTTTTTCGTCAGTGTGAAGAAAAAGTACTTGTACGTCATCCTGTAATGAGGCGAAGTGTAATTTTCGATAATTGACGGTGCAATACGGCTACATTTTCGAGACATCATACAACACACAAACCTGTGTCTGTCACAAAGACACATCGGAAGTAGGGCTCTCGGACCCAGAATGCCACACAGTCACTTCTGCCCAAGAATTCGTAGTAGGCAGTTGTCTCGATATCAGACGGTTTCCCTATTAAAGAAAATAAGCCCCAATGAAATGCCAAGCAAGTTACGTGCATTAGTCATAATTCACTTCTTTGATGGATACGGGCTAGCCCTTGATAATAGTCCCGGCTAGTTGGGTAGTCCTGGCTGTATTTCTCACTACTAGTATACAGCCGAATACATCAAATCAAATCAAACATTATGCCGATAATGAACTAGACTTGACGCATTAAGGCTAATCACATTTCCAAACCGGGGCCCGACCGGGATGTTTGTGGAAACGAAAAATAGAAATGTATGCTTAAAAATATGCACAAATAATGCCCACGACTATTCCCTTTACGTCTTGTGCAGTGATGTCTTAAATACATGTACCATACTTTTCGTTCCCGAAAGCTGCCCGGCCGGGCCCCTGTTTGGAAATGTGACGCATGCCTAACACAAAACGATGTAGACTGTGAAGTAGCGTGGCATCACGTCGAGGGAAGTAGCCTAACGTCAAGTTTGCAGAGGAGAAACGTCAATCGTATGATGAGCTTGCATGCGATGTTGCAACTAAACACACCGACCGACGAACTTACTTCCAAGCTCAACTCAAAATCAGCATGTATGTAACGTTCCAAGTTAACAAAATGGACAGGTGTCTACAAGTTACCGTACCGGTCACTGGAACAGTGATGTTGAGTGAGGTGGCGTTCAGGGAATATTTATCTCTCTCTTCCCACGTCTGCTGAAACGTGGACACCACTGTTGCCTCGTCTGGCTTATGAATCAAGAGGAGGAAACTACCCGCCAAGTTCATGGCAACCGTCTCCTGGTGAACACTTGGGAAAACCTACAGGAAATGTACACACTGATTCTGCCATTCAAAAACTTACGTGGAAATGTTAACGTTACCAACATTTACGAGCAAACGCAGGATCTTTCGCTACCATACCGATGCATGCAAAACGGACTATTCTTACATCACCCCGGCGCATTGACAGACTAAAATCATCCTAAGCAGAATCCTAAGAAATTTCAGATTCCGTATATGGGATGATAGAATAGTGGCATGGCTATGAAACACACCAATGGGAATGCTGGAGGAAATGTTTGAACGTTCGGCTGTGGGTCATAGTTCATGATAGTTTCCAACATGAAGATCCCCTGGAACTCTGGACCTCCTGAAGACTGGATGAACGGGAGAAGCCAGGAGCAGACGAAGTCGTCTGATCCCATGGAGCTTCACAAGGGGTTCCGATAACAACGCTCGCGGGGGTACACTGTATTGAATGTAATGAATTGTTATCATAGTCAAGTGATAGAGCGTTTGGAATATTTTCTTCTGAAACAACGACAACATTTTCGCAATATTTTCGCGTTGATATTTTCACTTTCATTCTTTAAACAACTGATGCTATGTGGGTAGAGACGATTTGAATAATTTATGCAAATGAGAACCTTATTTGCATTATCACTGAAATAGTATTTCACTGGAAAATATTCATTTGGCGAAGGCATGATATGCTAGAACTCTAGTCTGTTACTTGTTTCGGACAACATTGGCCTATAGACAACTGACGCTTATGCTGAAATACAGTGCTCTATCACGAAACCTTCTTCGTGGTCAAAAGCCACAATATGGCGGTGAAATTCTGCTCTTCATATGACGTCATCACCCTTGCGACTTCCAACATGGCCGCCATCCCAGATCCGTCGTCATCGACTCCTGGAAACAGATAGAGGATGTTACAGTGAAAAGTGATAACTACTTAGGCTGACATGGATACAAGCAACATTGTACTACTAAGAAACATGAAGCGAAGGAAATGACACAAACAGTAATTCCTACTGGATTTTCCTTTCAAACTGCAGTGTTTATCTTTCTTCATTTACTAAATGTTCTGATGACTTTAACTCTATAGGTAGCCATTGCCTCACAAAGCAGTGATCGATCTTTTCAATTTTCATTTTGTAGGCCTTATGCCAACTTGTAGATACTTTGATGGCAACTTCCTCTTTCGAATTCCTTTCTAGTTAGAAATCATTTCGGGAGTAGTCTAAATTTAGTTCTATTGATTTGAATCTAAGCATCATTTTGAGCAACAGGTTGAATGGTCGCAGTGGCGTCTCAATTACTCTTTTGCCATAAGTAGATATCAGCGTACTGATCTTTTAAGAGAGATTTACGGTGACTAGTACTTCGCCCTTTTACGAATTGGGATTATTTTTCCTCTCCATGTAGAGATTCCGCACCGTCTGTTTTTGACGCGTTTTCAGGCCTTTTTATTTCATTGAGTTTCTATTTTGTGCTGCTCTTTGGCTGGGAGACATGAAGAAAAACAGCAAAAAATAGAAAAGACCGATAAAAACCTAAACAGGTAAAGAAAACGTCGGAGCCGAGCCTCTGTATGGAGTCACCTTTTTAACATTTAAAGCTTTACAAAATCACACTTTGAGGCGATAAATATACCACCTATAGCTAGCATGGGCTTTAGCACTTTGCGAATGATTTTTCGCAATCCGCTGAGACACTTGCTTTTTGCTTTACCTGAGTGGTATCCACGGTGTCATAGTGGGCCCCCACAGCTACGATCCTGTCGTCTGAAGTTCCGCTCAGTTTCCCGCGCTTCACGTCGGTGAATTAGCACCA
>JAFMNZ010000092.1:0-60000 GCA_019207045.1 Branchiostoma floridae x Branchiostoma belcheri | reverse complement strand
CGTGTCTAATGCATTACCAATGGCATTTTTTTCAAAACTTTTTTTTCACGTTCTGACACTTTATAAGGTGAAATACACTTAGTAGACATGTTTAGAATCAAAAAGAAAAATCTTTGATCAAAACTCGATTTTTAATGGCAAAGTTCGTAGTAAGCGCAGAACGGCTGAAAAGGGCCTAAATCTTATGTTTTGAGCGAAATTATCGTGTCTAATGCATTACCAATGGCATTTTTTCAAAACTTTTTTTTCACGTTCTGACACTTTTATAAGGTGAAATACACTTAGTAGACATGTTTAGAATCAAAAAGAAAAATCTTTGATCAAAACTCGATTTTTAATGGCAAAGTTCGTAGTAAGCGCAGAACGGCTGAAAAGGGCCTAAATCTTATGTTTTGAGCGAAATTATCGTGTCTAATGCTGTCTATGCATTCAATTGGCATTTTTTCAAAACTTTTTTTTTCACGTTCTGACACTTTTATAAGGTGAAATACACTTAGTAGACATGTTTAGAATCAAAAAGAAAAATCTTTGATCAAACTCGATTTTTAATGGCAAAGTTCGTAGTAAGCGCAGAACGGCATTTTTTCAAAACTTTTTTTTTCACGTTCTGACACTTTTATAAGGTGAAATACACTTAGTAGACATGTTTAGAATCAAAAAGAAAATCTTTGATCAAAACTCGATTTTTAATGGCAAAGTTCGTAGTAAGCGCAGAACGGCTGAAAAGGGCCTAAATCTTATGTTTTGAGCGAAATTATCGTGTCTAATGCATTACCAATGGCATTTTTTCAAAACTTTTTTTTTTCACGTTCTGACACTTTTATAAGGTGAAATACACTTAGTAGACATGTTTAGAATCAAAAAGAAAAATCTTTGATCAAAACTCGATTTTTAATGGCAAAGTTCGTAGTAAGCGCAGAACGGCTGAAAAGGGCCTAAATCTTATGTTTTGAGCGAAATTATCGTGTCTAATGCATTACCAATGGCATTTTTTTCAAAACTTTTTTTTTCACGTTCTGACACTTTTATAAGGTGAAATACACTTAGTAGACATGTTTAGAATCAAAAAGAAAAATCTTTGATCAAAACTCGATTTTTAATGGCAAAGTTCGTAGTAAGCGCAGAACGGCTGAAAAGGGCCTAAATCTTATGTTTTGAGCGAAATTATCGTGTCTAATGCATTACCAATGGCATTTTTTCAAAACTTTTTTTTCACGTTCTGACACTTTTATAAGGTGAAATACACTTAGTAGACATGTTTAGAATCAAAAAGAAAATCTTTGATCAAAACTCGATTTTTAATGGCAAAGTTCGTAGTAAGCGCAGAACGGCTGAAAAGGGCCTAAATCTTATGTTTTGAGCGAAATTATCGTGTCTAATGCATTACCAATGGCATTTTTTTCAAAACTTTTTTTTTCACGTTCTGACACTTTTATAAGGTGAAATACACTTAGTAGACATGTTTAGAATCAAAAGAAAAATCTTTGATCAAAACTCGATTTTTAATGGCAAAGTTCGTAGTAAGCGCAGAACGGCTGAAAAGGGCCTAAATCTTATGTTTTGAGCGAAATTATCGTGTCTAATGCATTACCAATGGCATTTTTTCAAAACTTTTTTTTTCACGTTCTGACACTTTTATAAGGTGAAATACACTTAGTAGACATGTTTAGAATCAAAAAGAAAATCTTTGATCAAAACTCGATTTTTAATGGCAAAGTTCGTAGTAAGCGCAGAACGGCTGAAAAGGGCCTAAATCTTATGTTTTGAGCGAAATTATCGTGTCTAATGCATTACCAATGGCATTTTTTCAAAACTTTTTTTTTCACGTTCTGACACTTTTATAAGGTGAAATACACTTAGTAGACATGTTTAGAATCAAAAAGAAAAATCTTTGATCAAAACTCGATTTTTAATGGCAAAGTTCGTAGTAAGCGCAGAACGGCTGAAAAGGGCCTAAATCTTATGTTTTGAGCGAAATTATCGTGTCTAATGCATTACCAATGGCATTTTTTCAAAACTTTTTTTTTCACGTTCTGACACTTTTATAAGGTGAAATACACTTAGTAGACATGTTTAGAATCAAAAAGAAAAATCTTTGATCAAAACTCGATTTTTAATGGCAAAGTTCGTAGTAAGCGCAGAACGGCTGAAAAGGGCCTAAATCTTATGTTTTGAGCGAAATTATCGTGTCTAATGCATTACCAATGGCATTTTTTCAAAACTTTTTTTTTCACGTTCTGACACTTTTATAAGGTGAAATACACTTAGTAGACATGTTTAGAATCAAAAAGAAAAATCTTTGATCAAAACTCGATTTTTAATGGCAAAGTTCGTAGTAAGCGCAGAACGGCTGAAAAGGGCCTAAATCTTATGTTTTGAGCGAAATTATCGTGTCTAATGCATTACCAATGGCATTTTTTCAAAACTTTTTTTTTCACGTTCTGACACTTTTATAAGGTGAAATACACTTAGTAGACATGTTTAGAATCAAAAAGAAAATCTTTGATCAAAACTCGATTTTTAATGGCAAAGTTCGTAGTAAGCGCAGAACGGCTGAAAAGGGCCTAAATCTTATGTTTTGAGCGAAATTATCGTGTCTAATGCATTACCAATGGCATTTTTTCAAAACTTTTTTTTTCACGTTCTGACACTTTTATAAGGTGAAATACACTTAGTAGACATGTTTAGAATCAAAAAGAAAAATCTTTGATCAAAACTCGATTTTTAATGGCAAAGTTCGTAGTAAGCGCAGAACGGCTGAAAAGGGCCTAAATCTTATGTTTTGAGCGAAATTATCGTGTCTAATGCATTACCAATGGCATTTTTTTCAAAACTTTTTTTTTCACGTTCTGACACTTTTATAAGGTGAAATACACTTAGTAGACATGTTTAGAATCAAAAAAAAAATCTTTGATCAAAACTCGATTTTTAATGGCAAAGTTCGTAGTAAGCGCAGAACGGCTGAAAAGGGCCTAAATCTTATGTTTTGAGCGAAATTATCGTGTCTAATGCATTACCAATGGCATTTTTTCAAAACTTTTTTTTTCACGTTCTGACACTTTTATAAGGTGAAATACACTTAGTAGACATGTTTAGAATCAAAAAGAAAATCTTTGATCAAAACTCGATTTTTAATGGCAAAGTTCGTAGTAAGCGCAGAACGGCTGAAAAGGGCCTAAATCTTATGTTTTGAGCGAAATTATCGTGTCTAATGCATTACCAATGGCATTTTTTCAAAACTTTTTTTTTCACGTTCTGACACTTTTATAAGGTGAAATACACTTAGTAGACATGTTTAGAATCAAAAAGAAATCTTTGATCAAAACTCGATTTTTAATGGCAAAGTTCGTAGTAAGCGCAGAACGGCTGAAAAGGGCCTAAATCTTATGTTTTGAGCGAAATTATCGTGTCTAATGCATTACCAATGGCATTTTTTCAAAACTTTTTTTTTCACGTTCTGACACTTTTATAAGGTGAAATACACTTAGTAGACATGTTTAGAATCAAAAAGAAAAATCTTTGATCAAAACTCGATTTTTAATGGCAAAGTTCGTAGTAAGCGCAGAACGGCTGAAAAGGGCCTAAATCTTATGTTTTGAGCGAAATTATCGTGTCTAATGCATTACCAATGGCATTTTTTCAAAACTTTTTTTTTCACGTTCTGACACTTTTATAAGGTGAAATACACTTAGTAGACATGTTTAGAATCAAAAGAAAAATCTTTGATCAAAACTCGATTTTTAATGGCAAAGTTCGTAGTAAGCGCAGAACGGCTGAAAAGGGCCTAAATCTTATGTTTTGAGCGAAATTATCGTGTCTAATGCATTACCAATGGCATTTTTTCAAAACTTTTTTTTTCACGTTCTGACACTTTTATAAGGTGAAATACACTTAGTAGACATGTTTAGAATCAAAAAGAAAAATCTTTGATCAAAACTCGATTTTTAATGGCAAAGTTCGTAGTAAGCGCAAAACGGCAAATTTTTCCAAAACTTTTTTTTTCACTTTCTGACACTTTTATAAGGTGAAATACACTTAGTAGACATGTTTAGAATCAAAAAGAAAAATCTTTGATCAAAACTCGATTTTTAATGGCAAAGTTCGTAGTAAGCGCAGACGGCTGAAAAGGGCCTAAATCTTATGTTTTGAGCGAAATTATCGTGTCTAATGCATTACCAATGGCATTTTTTCAAAACTTTTTTTTTCACGTTCTGACACTTTTATAAGGTGAAATACACTTAGTAGACATGTTTAGAATCAAAAAGAAAAATCTTTGATCAAAACTCGATTTTTAATGGCAAAGTTCGTAGTAAGCGCAGAACGGCTGAAAAGGGCCTAAATCTTATGTTTTGAGCGAAATTATCGTGTCTAATGCATTACCAATGGCATTTTTTCAAAACTTTTTTTTTCACGTTCTGACACTTTTATAAGGTGAAATACACTTAGTAGACATGTTTAGAATCAAAAAGAAAAATCTTTGATCAAAACTCGATTTTTAATGGCAAAGTTCGTAGTAAGCGCAGAACGGCTGAAAAGGGCCTAAATCTTATGTTTTGAGCGAAATTATCGTGTCTAATGCATTACCAATGGCATTTTTTCAAAACTTTTTTTTTCACGTTCTGACACTTTTATAAGGTGAAATACACTTAGTAGACATGTTTAGAATCAAAAAGAAAAATCTTTGATCAAAACTCGATTTTTAATGGCAAAGTTCGTAGTAAGCGCAGAACGGCTGAAAAGGGCCTAAATCTTATGTTTTGAGCGAAATTATCGTGTCTAATGCATTACCAATGGCATTTTTTCAAAACTTTTTTTTTCACGTTCTGACACTTTTATAAGGTGAAATACACTTAGTAGACATGTTTAGAATCAAAAAGAAAAATCTTTGATCAAAACTCGATTTTTAATGGCAAAGTTCGTAGTAAGCGCAGAACGGCTGAAAAGGGCCTAAATCTTATGTTTTGAGCGAAATTATCGTGTCTAATGCATTACCAATGGCATTTTTTCAAAACTTTTTTTTTCACGTTCTGACACTTTTATAAGGTGAAATACACTTAGTAGACATGTTTAGAATCAAAAAGAAAAATCTTTGATCAAAACTCGATTTTTAATGGCAAAGTTCGTAGTAAGCGCAGAACGGCTGAAAAGGGCCTAAATCTTATGTTTTGAGCGAAATTATCGTGTCTAATGCATTACCAATGGCATTTTTTCAAAACTTTTTTTTTCACGTTCTGACACTTTTATAAGGTGAAATACACTTAGTAGACATGTTTAGAATCAAAAAGAAAAATCTTTGATCAAAACTCGATTTTTAATGGCAAAGTTCGTAGTAAGCGCAGAACGGCTGAAAAGGGCCTAAATCTTATGTTTTGAGCGAAATTATCGTGTCTAATGCATTACCAATGGCATTTTTTCAAAACTTTTTTTTTCACGTTCTGACACTTTTATAAGGTGAAATACACTTAGTAGACATGTTTAGAATCAAAAAGAAAAATCTTTGATCAAAACTCGATTTTTAATGGCAAAGTTCGTAGTAAGCGCAGAACGGCTGAAAAGGGCCTAAATCTTATGTTTTGAGCGAAATTATCGTGTCTAATGCATTACCAATGGCATTTTTTCAAAACTTTTTTTTCACGTTCTGACACTTTTATAAGGTGAAATACACTTAGTAGACATGTTTAGAATCAAAAAGAAAAATCTTTGATCAAAACTCGATTTTTAATGGCAAAGTTCGTAGTAAGCGCAGAACGGCTGAAAAGGGCCTAAATCTTATGTTTTGAGCGAAATTATCGTGTCTAATGCATTACCAATGGCATTTTTTCAAAACTTTTTTTTTCACGTTCTGACACTTTTATAAGGTGAAATACACTTAGTAGACATGTTTAGAATCAAAAAGAAAAATCTTTGATCAAAACTCGATTTTTAATGGCAAAGTTCGTAGTAAGCGCAGAACGGCTGAAAAGGGCCTAAATCTTATGTTTTGAGCGAAATTATCGTGTCTAATGCATTACCAATGGCATTTTTTCAAAACTTTTTTTTCACGTTCTGACACTTTTATAAGGTGAAATACACTTAGTAGACATGTTTAGAATCAAAAAGAAAAATCTTTGATCAAAACTCGATTTTTAATGGCAAAGTTCGTAGTAAAGAACGGCTGAAAAGGGCCTAAATCTTATGTTTTGAGCGAAATTATCGTGTCTAATGCATTACCAATGGCATTTTTTTTTTTTTTTCACGTTCTGACACTTTTATAAGGTGAAATACACTTAGTAGACATGTTTAGAATCAAAAAGAAAAATCTTTGATCAAAACTCGATTTTTAATGGCAAAGTTCGTAGTAAGCGCAGAACGGCTGAAAAGGGCCTAAATCTTATGTTTTGAGCGAAATTATCGTGTCTAATGCATTACCAATGGCATTTTTTCAAAACTTTTTTTTTCACGTTCTGACACTTTTATAAGGTGAAATACACTTAGTAGACATGTTTAGAATCAAAAAGAAAAATCTTTGATCAAAACTCGATTTTTAATGGCAAAGTTCGTAGTAAGCGCAGAACGGCTGAAAAGGGCCTAAATCTTATGTTTTGAGCGAAATTATCGTGTCTAATGCATTACCAATGGCATTTTTTTCAAAACTTTTTTTTTCACGTTCTGACACTTTTATAAGGTGAAATACACTTAGTAGACATGTTTAGAATCAAAAAGAAAAATCTTTGATCAAAACTCGATTTTTAATGGCAAAGTTCGTAGTAAGCGCAGAACGGCTGAAAAGGGCCTAAATCTTATGTTTTGAGCGAAATTATCGTGTCTAATGCATTACCAATGGCATTTTTTCAAAACTTTTTTTTTCACGTTCTGACACTTTTATAAGGTGAAATACACTTAGTAGACATGTTTAGAATCAAAAAGAAAAATCTTTGATCAAAACTCGATTTTTAATGGCAAAGTTCGTAGTAAGCGCAGAACGGCTGAAAAGGGCCTAAATCTTATGTTTTGAGCGAAATTATCGTGTCTAATGCATTACCAATGGCATTTTTTCAAAACTTTTTTTTTCACGTTCTGACACTTTTATAAGGTGAAATACACTTAGTAGACATGTTTAGAATCAAAAAGAAAAATCTTTGATCAAAACTCGATTTTTAATGGCAAAGTTCGTAGTAAGCGCAGAACGGCTGAAAAGGGCCTAAATCTTATGTTTTGAGCGAAATTATCGTGTCTAATGCATTACCAATGGCATTTTTTCAAAACTTTTTTTTTCACGTTCTGACACTTTTATAAGGTGAAATACACTTAGTAGACATGTTTAGAATCAAAAAGAAAAATCTTTGATCAAAACTCGATTTTTAATGGCAAAGTTCGTAGTAAGCGCAGAACGGCTGAAAAGGGCCTAAATCTTATGTTTTGAGCGAAATTATCGTGTCTAATGCATTACCAATGGCATTTTTTCAAAACTTTTTTTTTCACGTTCTGACACTTTTATAAGGTGAAATACACTTAGTAGACATGTTTAGAATCAAAAAGAAAAATCTTTGATCAAAACTCGATTTTTAATGGCAAAGTTCGTAGTAAGCGCAGAACGGCTGAAAAGGGCCTAAATCTTATGTTTTGAGCGAAATTATCGTGTCTAATGCATTACCAATGGCATTTTTTCAAAACTTTTTTTTTCACGTTCTGACACTTTTATAAGGTGAAATACACTTAGTAGACATGTTTAGAATCAAAAAGAAAAATCTTTGATCAAAACTCGATTTTTAATGGCAAAGTTCGTAGTAAGCGCAGAACGGCTGAAAAGGGCCTAAATCTTATGTTTTGAGCGAAATTATCGTGTCTAATGCATTACCAATGGCATTTTTTCAAAACTTTTTTTTTCACGTTCTGACACTTTTATAAGGTGAAATACACTTAGTAGACATGTTTAGAATCAAAAAGAAAAATCTTTGATCAAAACTCGATTTTTAATGGCAAAGTTCGTAGTAAGCGCAGAACGGCTGAAAAGGGCCTAAATCTTATGTTTTGAGCGAAATTATCGTGTCTAATGCATTACCAATGGCATTTTTTCAAAACTTTTTTTTTCACGTTCTGACACTTTTATAAGGTGAAATACACTTAGTAGACATGTTTAGAATCAAAAAGAAAAATCTTTGATCAAAACTCGATTTTTAATGGCAAAGTTCGTAGTAAGCGCAGAACGGCTGAAAAGGGCCTAAATCTTATGTTTTGAGCGAAATTATCGTGTCTAATGCATTACCAATGGCATTTTTTCAAAACTTTTTTTTTCACGTTCTGACACTTTTATAAGGTGAAATACACTTAGTAGACATGTTTAGAATCAAAAAGAAAAATCTTTGATCAAAACTCGATTTTTAATGGCAAAGTTCGTAGTAAGCGCAGAACGGCTGAAAAGGGCCTAAATCTTATGTTTTGAGCGAAATTATCGTGTCTAATGCATTACCAATGGCATTTTTTCAAAACTTTTTTTTTCACGTTCTGACACTTTTATAAGGTGAAATACACTTAGTAGACATGTTTAGAATCAAAAGAAAAATCTTTGATCAAAACTCGATTTTTAATGGCAAAGTTCGTAGTAAGCGCAGAACGGCTGAAAAGGGCCTAAATCTTATGTTTTGAGCGAAATTATCGTGTCTAATGCATTACCAATGGCATTTTTTCAAAACTTTTTTTTTCACGTTCTGACACTTTTATAAGGTGAAATACACTTAGTAGACATGTTTAGAATCAAAAAGAAAAATCTTTGATCAAAACTCGATTTTTAATGGCAAAGTTCGTAGTAAGCGCAGAACGGCTGAAAAGGGCCTAAATCTTATGTTTTGAGCGAAATTATCGTGTCTAATGCATTACCAATGGCATTTTTTCAAAACTTTTTTTTTCACGTTCTGACACTTTTATAAGGTGAAATACACTTAGTAGACATGTTTAGAATCAAAAAGAAAAATCTTTGATCAAAACTCGATTTTTAATGGCAAAGTTCGTAGTAAGCGCAGAACGGCTGAAAAGGGCCTAAATCTTATGTTTTGAGCGAAATTATCGTGTCTAATGCATTACCAATGGCATTTTTTCAAAACTTTTTTTTTCACGTTCTGACACTTTTATAAGGTGAAATACACTTAGTAGACATGTTTAGAATCAAAAAGAAAAATCTTTGATCAAAACTCGATTTTTAATGGCAAAGTTCGTAGTAAGCGCAGAACGGCTGAAAAGGGCCTAAATCTTATGTTTTGAGCGAAATTATCGTGTCTAATGCATTACCAATGGCATTTTTTCAAAACTTTTTTTTTCACGTTCTGACACTTTTATAAGGTGAAATACACTTAGTAGACATGTTTAGAATCAAAAAGAAAAATCTTTGATCAAAACTCGATTTTTAATGGCAAAGTTCGTAGTAAGCGCAGAACGGCTGAAAAGGGCCTAAATCTTATGTTTTGAGCGAAATTATCGTGTCTAATGCATTACCAATGGCATTTTTTCAAAACTTTTTTTTTCACGTTCTGACACTTTTATAAGGTGAAATACACTTAGTAGACATGTTTAGAATCAAAAAGAAAAATCTTTGATCAAAACTCGATTTTTAATGGCAAAGTTCGTAGTAAGCGCAGAACGGCTGAAAAGGGCCTAAATCTTATGTTTTGAGCGAAATTATCGTGTCTAATGCATTACCAATGGCATTTTTTCAAAACTTTTTTTTTCACGTTCTGACACTTTTATAAGGTGAAATACACTTAGTAGACATGTTTAGAATCAAAAAGAAAAATCTTTGATCAAAACTCGATTTTTAATGGCAAAGTTCGTAGTAAGCGCAGAACGGCTGAAAAGGGCCTAAATCTTATGTTTTGAGCGAAATTATCGTGTCTAATGCATTACCAATGGCATTTTTTCAAAACTTTTTTTTTCACGTTCTGACACTTTTATAAGGTGAAATACACTTAGTAGACATGTTTAGAATCAAAAAGAAAAATCTTTGATCAAAACTCGATTTTTAATGGCAAAGTTCGTAGTAAGCGCAGAACGGCTGAAAAGGGCCTAAATCTTATGTTTTGAGCGAAATTATCGTGTCTAATGCATTACCAATGGCATTTTTTCAAAACTTTTTTTTTCACGTTCTGACACTTTTATAAGGTGAAATACACTTAGTAGACATGTTTAGAATCAAAAAGAAAAATCTTTGATCAAAACTCGATTTTTAATGGCAAAGTTCGTAGTAAGCGCAGAACGGCTGAAAAGGGCCTAAATCTTATGTTTTGAGCGAAATTATCGTGTCTAATGCATTACCAATGGCATTTTTTCAAAACTTTTTTTTTCACGTTCTGACACTTTTATAAGGTGAAATACACTTAGTAGACATGTTTAGAATCAAAAAGAAAAATCTTTGATCAAAACTCGATTTTTAATGGCAAAGTTCGTAGTAAGCGCAGAACGGCTGAAAAGGGCCTAAATCTTATGTTTTGAGCGAAATTATCGTGTCTAATGCATTACCAATGGCATTTTTTCAAAACTTTTTTTTTCACGTTCTGACACTTTTATAAGGTGAAATACACTTAGTAGACATGTTTAGAATCAAAAAGAAAAATCTTTGATCAAAACTCGATTTTTAATGGCAAAGTTCGTAGTAAGCGCAGAACGGCTGAAAAGGGCCTAAATCTTATGTTTTGAGCGAAATTATCGTGTCTAATGCATTACCAATGGCATTTTTTCAAAACTTTTTTTTTCACGTTCTGACACTTTTATAAGGTGAAATACACTTAGTAGACATGTTTAGAATCAAAAAGAAAAATCTTTGATCAAAACTCGATTTTTAATGGCAAAGTTCGTAGTAAGCGCAGAACGGCTGAAAAGGGCCTAAATCTTATGTTTTGAGCGAAATTATCGTGTCTAATGCATTACCAATGGCATTTTTTCAAAACTTTTTTTTTCACGTTCTGACACTTTTATAAGGTGAAATACACTTAGTAGACATGTTTAGAATCAAAAAGAAAAATCTTTGATCAAAACTCGATTTTTAATGGCAAAGTTCGTAGTAAGCGCAGAACGGCTGAAAAGGGCCTAAATCTTATGTTTTGAGCGAAATTATCGTGTCTAATGCATTACCAATGGCATTTTTTCAAAACTTTTTTTTTCACGTTCTGACACTTTTATAAGGTGAAATACACTTAGTAGACATGTTTAGAATCAAAAAGAAAAATCTTTGATCAAAACTCGATTTTTAATGGCAAAGTTCGTAGTAAGCGCAGAACGGCTGAAAAGGGCCTAAATCTTATGTTTTGAGCGAAATTATCGTGTCTAATGCATTACCAATGGCATTTTTTCAAAACTTTTTTTTTCACGTTCTGACACTTTTATAAGGTGAAATACACTTAGTAGACATGTTTAGAATCAAAAAGAAAAATCTTTGATCAAAACTCGATTTTTAATGGCAAAGTTCGTAGTAAGCGCAGAACGGCTGAAAAGGGCCTAAATCTTATGTTTTGAGCGAAATTATCGTGTCTAATGCATTACCAATGGCATTTTTTCAAAACTTTTTTTTTCACGTTCTGACACTTTTATAAGGTGAAATACACTTAGTAGACATGTTTAGAATCAAAAAGAAAAATCTTTGATCAAAACTCGATTTTTAATGGCAAAGTTCGTAGTAAGCGCAGAACGGCTGAAAAGGGCCTAAATCTTATGTTTTGAGCGAAATTATCGTGTCTAATGCATTACCAATGGCATTTTTTCAAAACTTTTTTTTTCACGTTCTGACACTTTTATAAGGTGAAATACACTTAGTAGACATGTTTAGAATCAAAAAGAAAAATCTTTGATCAAAACTCGATTTTTAATGGCAAAGTTCGTAGTAAGCGCAGAACGGCTGAAAAGGGCCTAAATCTTATGTTTTGAGCGAAATTATCGTGTCTAATGCATTACCAATGGCATTTTTTCAAAACTTTTTTTTTCACGTTCTGACACTTTTATAAGGTGAAATACACTTAGTAGACATGTTTAGAATCAAAAAGAAAAATCTTTGATCAAAACTCGATTTTTAATGGCAAAGTTCGTAGTAAGCGCAGAACGGCTGAAAAGGGCCTAAATCTTATGTTTTGAGCGAAATTATCGTGTCTAATGCATTACCAATGGCATTTTTTCAAAACTTTTTTTTTCACGTTCTGACACTTTTATAAGGTGAAATACACTTAGTAGACATGTTTAGAATCAAAAAGAAAAATCTTTGATCAAAACTCGATTTTTAATGGCAAAGTTCGTAGTAAGCGCAGAACGGCTGAAAAGGGCCTAAATCTTATGTTTTGAGCGAAATTATCGTGTCTAATGCATTACCAATGGCATTTTTTCAAAACTTTTTTTTTCACGTTCTGACACTTTTATAAGGTGAAATACACTTAGTAGACATGTTTAGAATCAAAAAGAAAAATCTTTGATCAAAACTCGATTTTTAATGGCAAAGTTCGTAGTAAGCGCAGAACGGCTGAAAAGGGCCTAAATCTTATGTTTTGAGCGAAATTATCGTGTCTAATGCATTACCAATGGCATTTTTTCAAAACTTTTTTTTTCACGTTCTGACACTTTTATAAGGTGAAATACACTTAGTAGACATGTTTAGAATCAAAAAGAAAAATCTTTGATCAAAACTCGATTTTTAATGGCAAAGTTCGTAGTAAGCGCAGAACGGCTGAAAAGGGCCTAAATCTTATGTTTTGAGCGAAATTATCGTGTCTAATGCATTACCAATGGCATTTTTTCAAAACTTTTTTTTTCACGTTCTGACACTTTTATAAGGTGAAATACACTTAGTAGACATGTTTAGAATCAAAAAGAAAAATCTTTGATCAAAACTCGATTTTTAATGGCAAAGTTCGTAGTAAGCGCAGAACGGCTGAAAAGGGCCTAAATCTTATGTTTTGAGCGAAATTATCGTGTCTAATGCATTACCAATGGCATTTTTTCAAAACTTTTTTTTTCACGTTCTGACACTTTTATAAGGTGAAATACACTTAGTAGACATGTTTAGAATCAAAAAGAAAAATCTTTGATCAAAACTCGATTTTTAATGGCAAAGTTCGTAGTAAGCGCAGAACGGCTGAAAAGGGCCTAAATCTTATGTTTTGAGCGAAATTATCGTGTCTAATGCATTACCAATGGCATTTTTTCAAAACTTTTTTTTTCACGTTCTGACACTTTTATAAGGTGAAATACACTTAGTAGACATGTTTAGAATCAAAAAGAAAAATCTTTGATCAAAACTCGATTTTTAATGGCAAAGTTCGTAGTAAGCGCAGAACGGCTGAAAAGGGCCTAAATCTTATGTTTTGAGCGAAATTATCGTGTCTAATGCATTACCAATGGCATTTTTTCAAAACTTTTTTTTTCACGTTCTGACACTTTTATAAGGTGAAATACACTTAGTAGACATGTTTAGAATCAAAAAGAAAAATCTTTGATCAAAACTCGATTTTTAATGGCAAAGTTCGTAGTAAGCGCAGAACGGCTGAAAAGGGCCTAAATCTTATGTTTTGAGCGAAATTATCGTGTCTAATGCATTACCAATGGCATTTTTTCAAAACTTTTTTTTTCACGTTCTGACACTTTTATAAGGTGAAATACACTTAGTAGACATGTTTAGAATCAAAAAGAAAAATCTTTGATCAAAACTCGATTTTTAATGGCAAAGTTCGTAGTAAGCGCAGAACGGCTGAAAAGGGCCTAAATCTTATGTTTTGAGCGAAATTATCGTGTCTAATGCATTACCAATGGCATTTTTTCAAAACTTTTTTTTTCACGTTCTGACACTTTTATAAGGTGAAATACACTTAGTAGACATGTTTAGAATCAAAAAGAAAAATCTTTGATCAAAACTCGATTTTTAATGGCAAAGTTCGTAGTAAGCGCAGAACGGCTGAAAAGGGCCTAAATCTTATGTTTTGAGCGAAATTATCGTGTCTAATGCATTACCAATGGCATTTTTTCAAAACTTTTTTTTTCACGTTCTGACACTTTTATAAGGTGAAATACACTTAGTAGACATGTTTAGAATCAAAAAGAAAAATCTTTGATCAAAACTCGATTTTTAATGGCAAAGTTCGTAGTAAGCGCAGAACGGCTGAAAAGGGCCTAAATCTTATGTTTTGAGCGAAATTATCGTGTCTAATGCATTACCAATGGCATTTTTTCAAAACTTTTTTTTTCACGTTCTGACACTTTTATAAGGTGAAATACACTTAGTAGACATGTTTAGAATCAAAAAGAAAAATCTTTGATCAAAACTCGATTTTTAATGGCAAAGTTCGTAGTAAGCGCAGAACGGCTGAAAAGGGCCTAAATCTTATGTTTTGAGCGAAATTATCGTGTCTAATGCATTACCAATGGCATTTTTTCAAAACTTTTTTTTTCACGTTCTGACACTTTTATAAGGTGAAATACACTTAGTAGACATGTTTAGAATCAAAAAGAAAAATCTTTGATCAAAACTCGATTTTTAATGGCAAAGTTCGTAGTAAGCGCAGAACGGCTGAAAAGGGCCTAAATCTTATGTTTTGAGCGAAATTATCGTGTCTAATGCATTACCAATGGCATTTTTTCAAAACTTTTTTTTTCACGTTCTGACACTTTTATAAGGTGAAATACACTTAGTAGACATGTTTAGAATCAAAAAGAAAAATCTTTGATCAAAACTCGATTTTTAATGGCAAAGTTCGTAGTAAGCGCAGAACGGCTGAAAAGGGCCTAAATCTTATGTTTTGAGCGAAATTATCGTGTCTAATGCATTACCAATGGCATTTTTTCAAAACTTTTTTTTTCACGTTCTGACACTTTTATAAGGTGAAATACACTTAGTAGACATGTTTAGAATCAAAAAGAAAAATCTTTGATCAAAACTCGATTTTTAATGGCAAAGTTCGTAGTAAGCGCAGAACGGCTGAAAAGGGCCTAAATCTTATGTTTTGAGCGAAATTATCGTGTCTAATGCATTACCAATGGCATTTTTTCAAAACTTTTTTTTTCACGTTCTGACACTTTTATAAGGTGAAATACACTTAGTAGACATGTTTAGAATCAAAAAGAAAAATCTTTGATCAAAACTCGATTTTTAATGGCAAAGTTCGTAGTAAGCGCAGAACGGCTGAAAAGGGCCTAAATCTTATGTTTTGAGCGAAATTATCGTGTCTAATGCATTACCAATGGCATTTTTTCAAAACTTTTTTTTTCACGTTCTGACACTTTTATAAGGTGAAATACACTTAGTAGACATGTTTAGAATCAAAAAGAAAAATCTTTGATCAAAACTCGATTTTTAATGGCAAAGTTCGTAGTAAGCGCAGAACGGCTGAAAAGGGCCTAAATCTTATGTTTTGAGCGAAATTATCGTGTCTAATGCATTACCAATGGCATTTTTTCAAAACTTTTTTTTTCACGTTCTGACACTTTTATAAGGTGAAATACACTTAGTAGACATGTTTAGAATCAAAAAGAAAAATCTTTGATCAAAACTCGATTTTTAATGGCAAAGTTCGTAGTAAGCGCAGAACGGCTGAAAAGGGCCTAAATCTTATGTTTTGAGCGAAATTATCGTGTCTAATGCATTACCAATGGCATTTTTTCAAAACTTTTTTTTTCACGTTCTGACACTTTTATAAGGTGAAATACACTTAGTAGACATGTTTAGAATCAAAAAGAAAAATCTTTGATCAAAACTCGATTTTTAATGGCAAAGTTCGTAGTAAGCGCAGAACGGCTGAAAAGGGCCTAAATCTTATGTTTTGAGCGAAATTATCGTGTCTAATGCATTACCAATGGCATTTTTTCAAAACTTTTTTTTTCACGTTCTGACACTTTTATAAGGTGAAATACACTTAGTAGACATGTTTAGAATCAAAAAGAAAAATCTTTGATCAAAACTCGATTTTTAATGGCAAAGTTCGTAGTAAGCGCAGAACGGCTGAAAAGGGCCTAAATCTTATGTTTTGAGCGAAATTATCGTGTCTAATGCATTACCAATGGCATTTTTTCAAAACTTTTTTTTTCACGTTCTGACACTTTTATAAGGTGAAATACACTTAGTAGACATGTTTAGAATCAAAAAGAAAAATCTTTGATCAAAACTCGATTTTTAATGGCAAAGTTCGTAGTAAGCGCAGAACGGCTGAAAAGGGCCTAAATCTTATGTTTTGAGCGAAATTATCGTGTCTAATGCATTACCAATGGCATTTTTTCAAAACTTTTTTTTTCACGTTCTGACACTTTTATAAGGTGAAATACACTTAGTAGACATGTTTAGAATCAAAAAGAAAAATCTTTGATCAAAACTCGATTTTTAATGGCAAAGTTCGTAGTAAGCGCAGAACGGCTGAAAAGGGCCTAAATCTTATGTTTTGAGCGAAATTATCGTGTCTAATGCATTACCAATGGCATTTTTTCAAAACTTTTTTTTTCACGTTCTGACACTTTTATAAGGTGAAATACACTTAGTAGACATGTTTAGAATCAAAAAGAAAAATCTTTGATCAAAACTCGATTTTTAATGGCAAAGTTCGTAGTAAGCGCAGAACGGCTGAAAAGGGCCTAAATCTTATGTTTTGAGCGAAATTATCGTGTCTAATGCATTACCAATGGCATTTTTTCAAAACTTTTTTTTTCACGTTCTGACACTTTTATAAGGTGAAATACACTTAGTAGACATGTTTAGAATCAAAAAGAAAAATCTTTGATCAAAACTCGATTTTTAATGGCAAAGTTCGTAGTAAGCGCAGAACGGCTGAAAAGGGCCTAAATCTTATGTTTTGAGCGAAATTATCGTGTCTAATGCATTACCAATGGCATTTTTTCAAAACTTTTTTTTTCACGTTCTGACACTTTTATAAGGTGAAATACACTTAGTAGACATGTTTAGAATCAAAAAGAAAAATCTTTGATCAAAACTCGATTTTTAATGGCAAAGTTCGTAGTAAGCGCAGAACGGCTGAAAAGGGCCTAAATCTTATGTTTTGAGCGAAATTATCGTGTCTAATGCATTACCAATGGCATTTTTTCAAAACTTTTTTTTTCACGTTCTGACACTTTTATAAGGTGAAATACACTTAGTAGACATGTTTAGAATCAAAAAGAAAAATCTTTGATCAAAACTCGATTTTTAATGGCAAAGTTCGTAGTAAGCGCAGAACGGCTGAAAAGGGCCTAAATCTTATGTTTTGAGCGAAATTATCGTGTCTAATGCATTACCAATGGCATTTTTTCAAAACTTTTTTTTTCACGTTCTGACACTTTTATAAGGTGAAATACACTTAGTAGACATGTTTAGAATCAAAAAGAAAAATCTTTGATCAAAACTCGATTTTTAATGGCAAAGTTCGTAGTAAGCGCAGAACGGCTGAAAAGGGCCTAAATCTTATGTTTTGAGCGAAATTATCGTGTCTAATGCATTACCAATGGCATTTTTTCAAAACTTTTTTTTTCACGTTCTGACACTTTTATAAGGTGAAATACACTTAGTAGACATGTTTAGAATCAAAAAGAAAAATCTTTGATCAAAACTCGATTTTTAATGGCAAAGTTCGTAGTAAGCGCAGAACGGCTGAAAAGGGCCTAAATCTTATGTTTTGAGCGAAATTATCGTGTCTAATGCATTACCAATGGCATTTTTTCAAAACTTTTTTTTTCACGTTCTGACACTTTTATAAGGTGAAATACACTTAGTAGACATGTTTAGAATCAAAAAGAAAAATCTTTGATCAAAACTCGATTTTTAATGGCAAAGTTCGTAGTAAGCGCAGAACGGCTGAAAAGGGCCTAAATCTTATGTTTTGAGCGAAATTATCGTGTCTAATGCATTACCAATGGCATTTTTTCAAAACTTTTTTTTTCACGTTCTGACACTTTTATAAGGTGAAATACACTTAGTAGACATGTTTAGAATCAAAAAGAAAAATCTTTGATCAAAACTCGATTTTTAATGGCAAAGTTCGTAGTAAGCGCAGAACGGCTGAAAAGGGCCTAAATCTTATGTTTTGAGCGAAATTATCGTGTCTAATGCATTACCAATGGCATTTTTTCAAAACTTTTTTTTTCACGTTCTGACACTTTTATAAGGTGAAATACACTTAGTAGACATGTTTAGAATCAAAAAGAAAAATCTTTGATCAAAACTCGATTTTTAATGGCAAAGTTCGTAGTAAGCGCAGAACGGCTGAAAAGGGCCTAAATCTTATGTTTTGAGCGAAATTATCGTGTCTAATGCATTACCAATGGCATTTTTTCAAAACTTTTTTTTTCACGTTCTGACACTTTTATAAGGTGAAATACACTTAGTAGACATGTTTAGAATCAAAAAGAAAAATCTTTGATCAAAACTCGATTTTTAATGGCAAAGTTCGTAGTAAGCGCAGAACGGCTGAAAAGGGCCTAAATCTTATGTTTTGAGCGAAATTATCGTGTCTAATGCATTACCAATGGCATTTTTTCAAAACTTTTTTTTTCACGTTCTGACACTTTTATAAGGTGAAATACACTTAGTAGACATGTTTAGAATCAAAAAGAAAAATCTTTGATCAAAACTCGATTTTTAATGGCAAAGTTCGTAGTAAGCGCAGAACGGCTGAAAAGGGCCTAAATCTTATGTTTTGAGCGAAATTATCGTGTCTAATGCATTACCAATGGCATTTTTTCAAAACTTTTTTTTTCACGTTCTGACACTTTTATAAGGTGAAATACACTTAGTAGACATGTTTAGAATCAAAAAGAAAAATCTTTGATCAAAACTCGATTTTTAATGGCAAAGTTCGTAGTAAGCGCAGAACGGCTGAAAAGGGCCTAAATCTTATGTTTTGAGCGAAATTATCGTGTCTAATGCATTACCAATGGCATTTTTTCAAAACTTTTTTTTTCACGTTCTGACACTTTTATAAGGTGAAATACACTTAGTAGACATGTTTAGAATCAAAAAGAAAAATCTTTGATCAAAACTCGATTTTTAATGGCAAAGTTCGTAGTAAGCGCAGAACGGCTGAAAAGGGCCTAAATCTTATGTTTTGAGCGAAATTATCGTGTCTAATGCATTACCAATGGCATTTTTTCAAAACTTTTTTTTTCACGTTCTGACACTTTTATAAGGTGAAATACACTTAGTAGACATGTTTAGAATCAAAAAGAAAAATCTTTGATCAAAACTCGATTTTTAATGGCAAAGTTCGTAGTAAGCGCAGAACGGCTGAAAAGGGCCTAAATCTTATGTTTTGAGCGAAATTATCGTGTCTAATGCATTACCAATGGCATTTTTTCAAAACTTTTTTTTTCACGTTCTGACACTTTTATAAGGTGAAATACACTTAGTAGACATGTTTAGAATCAAAAAGAAAAATCTTTGATCAAAACTCGATTTTTAATGGCAAAGTTCGTAGTAAGCGCAGAACGGCTGAAAAGGGCCTAAATCTTATGTTTTGAGCGAAATTATCGTGTCTAATGCATTACCAATGGCATTTTTTCAAAACTTTTTTTTTCACGTTCTGACACTTTTATAAGGTGAAATACACTTAGTAGACATGTTTAGAATCAAAAAGAAAAATCTTTGATCAAAACTCGATTTTTAATGGCAAAGTTCGTAGTAAGCGCAGAACGGCTGAAAAGGGCCTAAATCTTATGTTTTGAGCGAAATTATCGTGTCTAATGCATTACCAATGGCATTTTTTCAAAACTTTTTTTTTCACGTTCTGACACTTTTATAAGGTGAAATACACTTAGTAGACATGTTTAGAATCAAAAAGAAAAATCTTTGATCAAAACTCGATTTTTAATGGCAAAGTTCGTAGTAAGCGCAGAACGGCTGAAAAGGGCCTAAATCTTATGTTTTGAGCGAAATTATCGTGTCTAATGCATTACCAATGGCATTTTTTCAAAACTTTTTTTTTCACGTTCTGACACTTTTATAAGGTGAAATACACTTAGTAGACATGTTTAGAATCAAAAAGAAAAATCTTTGATCAAAACTCGATTTTTAATGGCAAAGTTCGTAGTAAGCGCAGAACGGCTGAAAAGGGCCTAAATCTTATGTTTTGAGCGAAATTATCGTGTCTAATGCATTACCAATGGCATTTTTTCAAAACTTTTTTTTTCACGTTCTGACACTTTTATAAGGTGAAATACACTTAGTAGACATGTTTAGAATCAAAAAGAAAAATCTTTGATCAAAACTCGATTTTTAATGGCAAAGTTCGTAGTAAGCGCAGAACGGCTGAAAAGGGCCTAAATCTTATGTTTTGAGCGAAATTATCGTGTCTAATGCATTACCAATGGCATTTTTTCAAAACTTTTTTTTTCACGTTCTGACACTTTTATAAGGTGAAATACACTTAGTAGACATGTTTAGAATCAAAAAGAAAAATCTTTGATCAAAACTCGATTTTTAATGGCAAAGTTCGTAGTAAGCGCAGAACGGCTGAAAAGGGCCTAAATCTTATGTTTTGAGCGAAATTATCGTGTCTAATGCATTACCAATGGCATTTTTTCAAAACTTTTTTTTTCACGTTCTGACACTTTTATAAGGTGAAATACACTTAGTAGACATGTTTAGAATCAAAAAGAAAAATCTTTGATCAAAACTCGATTTTTAATGGCAAAGTTCGTAGTAAGCGCAGAACGGCTGAAAAGGGCCTAAATCTTATGTTTTGAGCGAAATTATCGTGTCTAATGCATTACCAATGGCATTTTTTCAAAACTTTTTTTTTCACGTTCTGACACTTTTATAAGGTGAAATACACTTAGTAGACATGTTTAGAATCAAAAAGAAAAATCTTTGATCAAAACTCGATTTTTAATGGCAAAGTTCGTAGTAAGCGCAGAACGGCTGAAAAGGGCCTAAATCTTATGTTTTGAGCGAAATTATCGTGTCTAATGCATTACCAATGGCATTTTTTCAAAACTTTTTTTTTCACGTTCTGACACTTTTATAAGGTGAAATACACTTAGTAGACATGTTTAGAATCAAAAAGAAAAATCTTTGATCAAAACTCGATTTTTAATGGCAAAGTTCGTAGTAAGCGCAGAACGGCTGAAAAGGGCCTAAATCTTATGTTTTGAGCGAAATTATCGTGTCTAATGCATTACCAATGGCATTTTTTCAAAACTTTTTTTTTCACGTTCTGACACTTTTATAAGGTGAAATACACTTAGTAGACATGTTTAGAATCAAAAAGAAAAATCTTTGATCAAAACTCGATTTTTAATGGCAAAGTTCGTAGTAAGCGCAGAACGGCTGAAAAGGGCCTAAATCTTATGTTTTGAGCGAAATTATCGTGTCTAATGCATTACCAATGGCATTTTTTCAAAACTTTTTTTTTCACGTTCTGACACTTTTATAAGGTGAAATACACTTAGTAGACATGTTTAGAATCAAAAAGAAAAATCTTTGATCAAAACTCGATTTTTAATGGCAAAGTTCGTAGTAAGCGCAGAACGGCTGAAAAGGGCCTAAATCTTATGTTTTGAGCGAAATTATCGTGTCTAATGCATTACCAATGGCATTTTTTCAAAACTTTTTTTTTCACGTTCTGACACTTTTATAAGGTGAAATACACTTAGTAGACATGTTTAGAATCAAAAAGAAAAATCTTTGATCAAAACTCGATTTTTAATGGCAAAGTTCGTAGTAAGCGCAGAACGGCTGAAAAGGGCCTAAATCTTATGTTTTGAGCGAAATTATCGTGTCTAATGCATTACCAATGGCATTTTTTCAAAACTTTTTTTTTCACGTTCTGACACTTTTATAAGGTGAAATACACTTAGTAGACATGTTTAGAATCAAAAAGAAAAATCTTTGATCAAAACTCGATTTTTAATGGCAAAGTTCGTAGTAAGCGCAGAACGGCTGAAAAGGGCCTAAATCTTATGTTTTGAGCGAAATTATCGTGTCTAATGCATTACCAATGGCATTTTTTCAAAACTTTTTTTTTCACGTTCTGACACTTTTATAAGGTGAAATACACTTAGTAGACATGTTTAGAATCAAAAAGAAAAATCTTTGATCAAAACTCGATTTTTAATGGCAAAGTTCGTAGTAAGCGCAGAACGGCTGAAAAGGGCCTAAATCTTATGTTTTGAGCGAAATTATCGTGTCTAATGCATTACCAATGGCATTTTTTCAAAACTTTTTTTTTCACGTTCTGACACTTTTATAAGGTGAAATACACTTAGTAGACATGTTTAGAATCAAAAAGAAAAATCTTTGATCAAAACTCGATTTTTAATGGCAAAGTTCGTAGTAAGCGCAGAACGGCTGAAAAGGGCCTAAATCTTATGTTTTGAGCGAAATTATCGTGTCTAATGCATTACCAATGGCATTTTTTCAAAACTTTTTTTTTCACGTTCTGACACTTTTATAAGGTGAAATACACTTAGTAGACATGTTTAGAATCAAAAAGAAAAATCTTTGATCAAAACTCGATTTTTAATGGCAAAGTTCGTAGTAAGCGCAGAACGGCTGAAAAGGGCCTAAATCTTATGTTTTGAGCGAAATTATCGTGTCTAATGCATTACCAATGGCATTTTTTCAAAACTTTTTTTTTCACGTTCTGACACTTTTATAAGGTGAAATACACTTAGTAGACATGTTTAGAATCAAAAAGAAAAATCTTTGATCAAAACTCGATTTTTAATGGCAAAGTTCGTAGTAAGCGCAGAACGGCTGAAAAGGGCCTAAATCTTATGTTTTGAGCGAAATTATCGTGTCTAATGCATTACCAATGGCATTTTTTCAAAACTTTTTTTTTCACGTTCTGACACTTTTATAAGGTGAAATACACTTAGTAGACATGTTTAGAATCAAAAAGAAAAATCTTTGATCAAAACTCGATTTTTAATGGCAAAGTTCGTAGTAAGCGCAGAACGGCTGAAAAGGGCCTAAATCTTATGTTTTGAGCGAAATTATCGTGTCTAATGCATTACCAATGGCATTTTTTCAAAACTTTTTTTTTCACGTTCTGACACTTTTATAAGGTGAAATACACTTAGTAGACATGTTTAGAATCAAAAAGAAAAATCTTTGATCAAAACTCGATTTTTAATGGCAAAGTTCGTAGTAAGCGCAGAACGGCTGAAAAGGGCCTAAATCTTATGTTTTGAGCGAAATTATCGTGTCTAATGCATTACCAATGGCATTTTTTCAAAACTTTTTTTTTCACGTTCTGACACTTTTATAAGGTGAAATACACTTAGTAGACATGTTTAGAATCAAAAAGAAAAATCTTTGATCAAAACTCGATTTTTAATGGCAAAGTTCGTAGTAAGCGCAGAACGGCTGAAAAGGGCCTAAATCTTATGTTTTGAGCGAAATTATCGTGTCTAATGCATTACCAATGGCATTTTTTCAAAACTTTTTTTTTCACGTTCTGACACTTTTATAAGGTGAAATACACTTAGTAGACATGTTTAGAATCAAAAAGAAAAATCTTTGATCAAAACTCGATTTTTAATGGCAAAGTTCGTAGTAAGCGCAGAACGGCTGAAAAGGGCCTAAATCTTATGTTTTGAGCGAAATTATCGTGTCTAATGCATTACCAATGGCATTTTTTCAAAACTTTTTTTTTCACGTTCTGACACTTTTATAAGGTGAAATACACTTAGTAGACATGTTTAGAATCAAAAAGAAAAATCTTTGATCAAAACTCGATTTTTAATGGCAAAGTTCGTAGTAAGCGCAGAACGGCTGAAAAGGGCCTAAATCTTATGTTTTGAGCGAAATTATCGTGTCTAATGCATTACCAATGGCATTTTTTCAAAACTTTTTTTTTCACGTTCTGACACTTTTATAAGGTGAAATACACTTAGTAGACATGTTTAGAATCAAAAAGAAAAATCTTTGATCAAAACTCGATTTTTAATGGCAAAGTTCGTAGTAAGCGCAGAACGGCTGAAAAGGGCCTAAATCTTATGTTTTGAGCGAAATTATCGTGTCTAATGCATTACCAATGGCATTTTTTCAAAACTTTTTTTTTCACGTTCTGACACTTTTATAAGGTGAAATACACTTAGTAGACATGTTTAGAATCAAAAAGAAAAATCTTTGATCAAAACTCGATTTTTAATGGCAAAGTTCGTAGTAAGCGCAGAACGGCTGAAAAGGGCCTAAATCTTATGTTTTGAGCGAAATTATCGTGTCTAATGCATTACCAATGGCATTTTTTCAAAACTTTTTTTTTCACGTTCTGACACTTTTATAAGGTGAAATACACTTAGTAGACATGTTTAGAATCAAAAAGAAAAATCTTTGATCAAAACTCGATTTTTAATGGCAAAGTTCGTAGTAAGCGCAGAACGGCTGAAAAGGGCCTAAATCTTATGTTTTGAGCGAAATTATCGTGTCTAATGCATTACCAATGGCATTTTTTCAAAACTTTTTTTTTCACGTTCTGACACTTTTATAAGGTGAAATACACTTAGTAGACATGTTTAGAATCAAAAAGAAAAATCTTTGATCAAAACTCGATTTTTAATGGCAAAGTTCGTAGTAAGCGCAGAACGGCTGAAAAGGGCCTAAATCTTATGTTTTGAGCGAAATTATCGTGTCTAATGCATTACCAATGGCATTTTTTCAAAACTTTTTTTTTCACGTTCTGACACTTTTATAAGGTGAAATACACTTAGTAGACATGTTTAGAATCAAAAAGAAAAATCTTTGATCAAAACTCGATTTTTAATGGCAAAGTTCGTAGTAAGCGCAGAACGGCTGAAAAGGGCCTAAATCTTATGTTTTGAGCGAAATTATCGTGTCTAATGCATTACCAATGGCATTTTTTCAAAACTTTTTTTTTCACGTTCTGACACTTTTATAAGGTGAAATACACTTAGTAGACATGTTTAGAATCAAAAAGAAAAATCTTTGATCAAAACTCGATTTTTAATGGCAAAGTTCGTAGTAAGCGCAGAACGGCTGAAAAGGGCCTAAATCTTATGTTTTGAGCGAAATTATCGTGTCTAATGCATTACCAATGGCATTTTTTCAAAACTTTTTTTTTCACGTTCTGACACTTTTATAAGGTGAAATACACTTAGTAGACATGTTTAGAATCAAAAAGAAAAATCTTTGATCAAAACTCGATTTTTAATGGCAAAGTTCGTAGTAAGCGCAGAACGGCTGAAAAGGGCCTAAATCTTATGTTTTGAGCGAAATTATCGTGTCTAATGCATTACCAATGGCATTTTTTCAAAACTTTTTTTTTCACGTTCTGACACTTTTATAAGGTGAAATACACTTAGTAGACATGTTTAGAATCAAAAAGAAAAATCTTTGATCAAAACTCGATTTTTAATGGCAAAGTTCGTAGTAAGCGCAGAACGGCTGAAAAGGGCCTAAATCTTATGTTTTGAGCGAAATTATCGTGTCTAATGCATTACCAATGGCATTTTTTCAAAACTTTTTTTTTCACGTTCTGACACTTTTATAAGGTGAAATACACTTAGTAGACATGTTTAGAATCAAAAAGAAAAATCTTTGATCAAAACTCGATTTTTAATGGCAAAGTTCGTAGTAAGCGCAGAACGGCTGAAAAGGGCCTAAATCTTATGTTTTGAGCGAAATTATCGTGTCTAATGCATTACCAATGGCATTTTTTCAAAACTTTTTTTTTCACGTTCTGACACTTTTATAAGGTGAAATACACTTAGTAGACATGTTTAGAATCAAAAAGAAAAATCTTTGATCAAAACTCGATTTTTAATGGCAAAGTTCGTAGTAAGCGCAGAACGGCTGAAAAGGGCCTAAATCTTATGTTTTGAGCGAAATTATCGTGTCTAATGCATTACCAATGGCATTTTTTCAAAACTTTTTTTTTCACGTTCTGACACTTTTATAAGGTGAAATACACTTAGTAGACATGTTTAGAATCAAAAAGAAAAATCTTTGATCAAAACTCGATTTTTAATGGCAAAGTTCGTAGTAAGCGCAGAACGGCTGAAAAGGGCCTAAATCTTATGTTTTGAGCGAAATTATCGTGTCTAATGCATTACCAATGGCATTTTTTCAAAACTTTTTTTTTCACGTTCTGACACTTTTATAAGGTGAAATACACTTAGTAGACATGTTTAGAATCAAAAAGAAAAATCTTTGATCAAAACTCGATTTTTAATGGCAAAGTTCGTAGTAAGCGCAGAACGGCTGAAAAGGGCCTAAATCTTATGTTTTGAGCGAAATTATCGTGTCTAATGCATTACCAATGGCATTTTTTCAAAACTTTTTTTTTCACGTTCTGACACTTTTATAAGGTGAAATACACTTAGTAGACATGTTTAGAATCAAAAAGAAAAATCTTTGATCAAAACTCGATTTTTAATGGCAAAGTTCGTAGTAAGCGCAGAACGGCTGAAAAGGGCCTAAATCTTATGTTTTGAGCGAAATTATCGTGTCTAATGCATTACCAATGGCATTTTTTCAAAACTTTTTTTTTCACGTTCTGACACTTTTATAAGGTGAAATACACTTAGTAGACATGTTTAGAATCAAAAAGAAAAATCTTTGATCAAAACTCGATTTTTAATGGCAAAGTTCGTAGTAAGCGCAGAACGGCTGAAAAGGGCCTAAATCTTATGTTTTGAGCGAAATTATCGTGTCTAATGCATTACCAATGGCATTTTTTCAAAACTTTTTTTTTCACGTTCTGACACTTTTATAAGGTGAAATACACTTAGTAGACATGTTTAGAATCAAAAAGAAAAATCTTTGATCAAAACTCGATTTTTAATGGCAAAGTTCGTAGTAAGCGCAGAACGGCTGAAAAGGGCCTAAATCTTATGTTTTGAGCGAAATTATCGTGTCTAATGCATTACCAATGGCATTTTTTCAAAACTTTTTTTTTCACGTTCTGACACTTTTATAAGGTGAAATACACTTAGTAGACATGTTTAGAATCAAAAAGAAAAATCTTTGATCAAAACTCGATTTTTAATGGCAAAGTTCGTAGTAAGCGCAGAACGGCTGAAAAGGGCCTAAATCTTATGTTTTGAGCGAAATTATCGTGTCTAATGCATTACCAATGGCATTTTTTCAAAACTTTTTTTTTCACGTTCTGACACTTTTATAAGGTGAAATACACTTAGTAGACATGTTTAGAATCAAAAAGAAAAATCTTTGATCAAAACTCGATTTTTAATGGCAAAGTTCGTAGTAAGCGCAGAACGGCTGAAAAGGGCCTAAATCTTATGTTTTGAGCGAAATTATCGTGTCTAATGCATTACCAATGGCATTTTTTCAAAACTTTTTTTTTCACGTTCTGACACTTTTATAAGGTGAAATACACTTAGTAGACATGTTTAGAATCAAAAAGAAAAATCTTTGATCAAAACTCGATTTTTAATGGCAAAGTTCGTAGTAAGCGCAGAACGGCTGAAAAGGGCCTAAATCTTATGTTTTGAGCGAAATTATCGTGTCTAATGCATTACCAATGGCATTTTTTCAAAACTTTTTTTTTCACGTTCTGACACTTTTATAAGGTGAAATACACTTAGTAGACATGTTTAGAATCAAAAAGAAAAATCTTTGATCAAAACTCGATTTTTAATGGCAAAGTTCGTAGTAAGCGCAGAACGGCTGAAAAGGGCCTAAATCTTATGTTTTGAGCGAAATTATCGTGTCTAATGCATTACCAATGGCATTTTTTCAAAACTTTTTTTTTCACGTTCTGACACTTTTATAAGGTGAAATACACTTAGTAGACATGTTTAGAATCAAAAAGAAAAATCTTTGATCAAAACTCGATTTTTAATGGCAAAGTTCGTAGTAAGCGCAGAACGGCTGAAAAGGGCCTAAATCTTATGTTTTGAGCGAAATTATCGTGTCTAATGCATTACCAATGGCATTTTTTCAAAACTTTTTTTTTCACGTTCTGACACTTTTATAAGGTGAAATACACTTAGTAGACATGTTTAGAATCAAAAAGAAAAATCTTTGATCAAAACTCGATTTTTAATGGCAAAGTTCGTAGTAAGCGCAGAACGGCTGAAAAGGGCCTAAATCTTATGTTTTGAGCGAAATTATCGTGTCTAATGCATTACCAATGGCATTTTTTCAAAACTTTTTTTTTCACGTTCTGACACTTTTATAAGGTGAAATACACTTAGTAGACATGTTTAGAATCAAAAAGAAAAATCTTTGATCAAAACTCGATTTTTAATGGCAAAGTTCGTAGTAAGCGCAGAACGGCTGAAAAGGGCCTAAATCTTATGTTTTGAGCGAAATTATCGTGTCTAATGCATTACCAATGGCATTTTTTCAAAACTTTTTTTTTCACGTTCTGACACTTTTATAAGGTGAAATACACTTAGTAGACATGTTTAGAATCAAAAAGAAAAATCTTTGATCAAAACTCGATTTTTAATGGCAAAGTTCGTAGTAAGCGCAGAACGGCTGAAAAGGGCCTAAATCTTATGTTTTGAGCGAAATTATCGTGTCTAATGCATTACCAATGGCATTTTTTCAAAACTTTTTTTTTCACGTTCTGACACTTTTATAAGGTGAAATACACTTAGTAGACATGTTTAGAATCAAAAAGAAAAATCTTTGATCAAAACTCGATTTTTAATGGCAAAGTTCGTAGTAAGCGCAGAACGGCTGAAAAGGGCCTAAATCTTATGTTTTGAGCGAAATTATCGTGTCTAATGCATTACCAATGGCATTTTTTCAAAACTTTTTTTTTCACGTTCTGACACTTTTATAAGGTGAAATACACTTAGTAGACATGTTTAGAATCAAAAAGAAAAATCTTTGATCAAAACTCGATTTTTAATGGCAAAGTTCGTAGTAAGCGCAGAACGGCTGAAAAGGGCCTAAATCTTATGTTTTGAGCGAAATTATCGTGTCTAATGCATTACCAATGGCATTTTTTCAAAACTTTTTTTTTCACGTTCTGACACTTTTATAAGGTGAAATACACTTAGTAGACATGTTTAGAATCAAAAAGAAAAATCTTTGATCAAAACTCGATTTTTAATGGCAAAGTTCGTAGTAAGCGCAGAACGGCTGAAAAGGGCCTAAATCTTATGTTTTGAGCGAAATTATCGTGTCTAATGCATTACCAATGGCATTTTTTCAAAACTTTTTTTTTCACGTTCTGACACTTTTATAAGGTGAAATACACTTAGTAGACATGTTTAGAATCAAAAAGAAAAATCTTTGATCAAAACTCGATTTTTAATGGCAAAGTTCGTAGTAAGCGCAGAACGGCTGAAAAGGGCCTAAATCTTATGTTTTGAGCGAAATTATCGTGTCTAATGCATTACCAATGGCATTTTTTCAAAACTTTTTTTTTCACGTTCTGACACTTTTATAAGGTGAAATACACTTAGTAGACATGTTTAGAATCAAAAAGAAAAATCTTTGATCAAAACTCGATTTTTAATGGCAAAGTTCGTAGTAAGCGCAGAACGGCTGAAAAGGGCCTAAATCTTATGTTTTGAGCGAAATTATCGTGTCTAATGCATTACCAATGGCATTTTTTCAAAACTTTTTTTTTCACGTTCTGACACTTTTATAAGGTGAAATACACTTAGTAGACATGTTTAGAATCAAAAAGAAAAATCTTTGATCAAAACTCGATTTTTAATGGCAAAGTTCGTAGTAAGCGCAGAACGGCTGAAAAGGGCCTAAATCTTATGTTTTGAGCGAAATTATCGTGTCTAATGCATTACCAATGGCATTTTTTCAAAACTTTTTTTTTCACGTTCTGACACTTTTATAAGGTGAAATACACTTAGTAGACATGTTTAGAATCAAAAAGAAAAATCTTTGATCAAAACTCGATTTTTAATGGCAAAGTTCGTAGTAAGCGCAGAACGGCTGAAAAGGGCCTAAATCTTATGTTTTGAGCGAAATTATCGTGTCTAATGCATTACCAATGGCATTTTTTCAAAACTTTTTTTTTCACGTTCTGACACTTTTATAAGGTGAAATACACTTAGTAGACATGTTTAGAATCAAAAAGAAAAATCTTTGATCAAAACTCGATTTTTAATGGCAAAGTTCGTAGTAAGCGCAGAACGGCTGAAAAGGGCCTAAATCTTATGTTTTGAGCGAAATTATCGTGTCTAATGCATTACCAATGGCATTTTTTCAAAACTTTTTTTTTCACGTTCTGACACTTTTATAAGGTGAAATACACTTAGTAGACATGTTTAGAATCAAAAAGAAAAATCTTTGATCAAAACTCGATTTTTAATGGCAAAGTTCGTAGTAAGCGCAGAACGGCTGAAAAGGGCCTAAATCTTATGTTTTGAGCGAAATTATCGTGTCTAATGCATTACCAATGGCATTTTTTCAAAACTTTTTTTTTCACGTTCTGACACTTTTATAAGGTGAAATACACTTAGTAGACATGTTTAGAATCAAAAAGAAAAATCTTTGATCAAAACTCGATTTTTAATGGCAAAGTTCGTAGTAAGCGCAGAACGGCTGAAAAGGGCCTAAATCTTATGTTTTGAGCGAAATTATCGTGTCTAATGCATTACCAATGGCATTTTTTCAAAACTTTTTTTTTCACGTTCTGACACTTTTATAAGGTGAAATACACTTAGTAGACATGTTTAGAATCAAAAAGAAAAATCTTTGATCAAAACTCGATTTTTAATGGCAAAGTTCGTAGTAAGCGCAGAACGGCTGAAAAGGGCCTAAATCTTATGTTTTGAGCGAAATTATCGTGTCTAATGCATTACCAATGGCATTTTTTCAAAACTTTTTTTTTCACGTTCTGACACTTTTATAAGGTGAAATACACTTAGTAGACATGTTTAGAATCAAAAAGAAAAATCTTTGATCAAAACTCGATTTTTAATGGCAAAGTTCGTAGTAAGCGCAGAACGGCTGAAAAGGGCCTAAATCTTATGTTTTGAGCGAAATTATCGTGTCTAATGCATTACCAATGGCATTTTTTCAAAACTTTTTTTTTCACGTTCTGACACTTTTATAAGGTGAAATACACTTAGTAGACATGTTTAGAATCAAAAAGAAAAATCTTTGATCAAAACTCGATTTTTAATGGCAAAGTTCGTAGTAAGCGCAGAACGGCTGAAAAGGGCCTAAATCTTATGTTTTGAGCGAAATTATCGTGTCTAATGCATTACCAATGGCATTTTTTCAAAACTTTTTTTTTCACGTTCTGACACTTTTATAAGGTGAAATACACTTAGTAGACATGTTTAGAATCAAAAAGAAAAATCTTTGATCAAAACTCGATTTTTAATGGCAAAGTTCGTAGTAAGCGCAGAACGGCTGAAAAGGGCCTAAATCTTATGTTTTGAGCGAAATTATCGTGTCTAATGCATTACCAATGGCATTTTTTCAAAACTTTTTTTTTCACGTTCTGACACTTTTATAAGGTGAAATACACTTAGTAGACATGTTTAGAATCAAAAAGAAAAATCTTTGATCAAAACTCGATTTTTAATGGCAAAGTTCGTAGTAAGCGCAGAACGGCTGAAAAGGGCCTAAATCTTATGTTTTGAGCGAAATTATCGTGTCTAATGCATTACCAATGGCATTTTTTCAAAACTTTTTTTTTCACGTTCTGACACTTTTATAAGGTGAAATACACTTAGTAGACATGTTTAGAATCAAAAAGAAAAATCTTTGATCAAAACTCGATTTTTAATGGCAAAGTTCGTAGTAAGCGCAGAACGGCTGAAAAGGGCCTAAATCTTATGTTTTGAGCGAAATTATCGTGTCTAATGCATTACCAATGGCATTTTTTCAAAACTTTTTTTTTCACGTTCTGACACTTTTATAAGGTGAAATACACTTAGTAGACATGTTTAGAATCAAAAAGAAAAATCTTTGATCAAAACTCGATTTTTAATGGCAAAGTTCGTAGTAAGCGCAGAACGGCTGAAAAGGGCCTAAATCTTATGTTTTGAGCGAAATTATCGTGTCTAATGCATTACCAATGGCATTTTTTCAAAACTTTTTTTTTCACGTTCTGACACTTTTATAAGGTGAAATACACTTAGTAGACATGTTTAGAATCAAAAAGAAAAATCTTTGATCAAAACTCGATTTTTAATGGCAAAGTTCGTAGTAAGCGCAGAACGGCTGAAAAGGGCCTAAATCTTATGTTTTGAGCGAAATTATCGTGTCTAATGCATTACCAATGGCATTTTTTCAAAACTTTTTTTTTCACGTTCTGACACTTTTATAAGGTGAAATACACTTAGTAGACATGTTTAGAATCAAAAAGAAAAATCTTTGATCAAAACTCGATTTTTAATGGCAAAGTTCGTAGTAAGCGCAGAACGGCTGAAAAGGGCCTAAATCTTATGTTTTGAGCGAAATTATCGTGTCTAATGCATTACCAATGGCATTTTTTCAAAACTTTTTTTTTCACGTTCTGACACTTTTATAAGGTGAAATACACTTAGTAGACATGTTTAGAATCAAAAAGAAAAATCTTTGATCAAAACTCGATTTTTAATGGCAAAGTTCGTAGTAAGCGCAGAACGGCTGAAAAGGGCCTAAATCTTATGTTTTGAGCGAAATTATCGTGTCTAATGCATTACCAATGGCATTTTTTCAAAACTTTTTTTTTCACGTTCTGACACTTTTATAAGGTGAAATACACTTAGTAGACATGTTTAGAATCAAAAAGAAAAATCTTTGATCAAAACTCGATTTTTAATGGCAAAGTTCGTAGTAAGCGCAGAACGGCTGAAAAGGGCCTAAATCTTATGTTTTGAGCGAAATTATCGTGTCTAATGCATTACCAATGGCATTTTTTCAAAACTTTTTTTTTCACGTTCTGACACTTTTATAAGGTGAAATACACTTAGTAGACATGTTTAGAATCAAAAAGAAAAATCTTTGATCAAAACTCGATTTTTAATGGCAAAGTTCGTAGTAAGCGCAGAACGGCTGAAAAGGGCCTAAATCTTATGTTTTGAGCGAAATTATCGTGTCTAATGCATTACCAATGGCATTTTTTCAAAACTTTTTTTTTCACGTTCTGACACTTTTATAAGGTGAAATACACTTAGTAGACATGTTTAGAATCAAAAAGAAAAATCTTTGATCAAAACTCGATTTTTAATGGCAAAGTTCGTAGTAAGCGCAGAACGGCTGAAAAGGGCCTAAATCTTATGTTTTGAGCGAAATTATCGTGTCTAATGCATTACCAATGGCATTTTTTCAAAACTTTTTTTTTCACGTTCTGACACTTTTATAAGGTGAAATACACTTAGTAGACATGTTTAGAATCAAAAAGAAAAATCTTTGATCAAAACTCGATTTTTAATGGCAAAGTTCGTAGTAAGCGCAGAACGGCTGAAAAGGGCCTAAATCTTATGTTTTGAGCGAAATTATCGTGTCTAATGCATTACCAATGGCATTTTTTCAAAACTTTTTTTTTCACGTTCTGACACTTTTATAAGGTGAAATACACTTAGTAGACATGTTTAGAATCAAAAAGAAAAATCTTTGATCAAAACTCGATTTTTAATGGCAAAGTTCGTAGTAAGCGCAGAACGGCTGAAAAGGGCCTAAATCTTATGTTTTGAGCGAAATTATCGTGTCTAATGCATTACCAATGGCATTTTTTCAAAACTTTTTTTTTCACGTTCTGACACTTTTATAAGGTGAAATACACTTAGTAGACATGTTTAGAATCAAAAAGAAAAATCTTTGATCAAAACTCGATTTTTAATGGCAAAGTTCGTAGTAAGCGCAGAACGGCTGAAAAGGGCCTAAATCTTATGTTTTGAGCGAAATTATCGTGTCTAATGCATTACCAATGGCATTTTTTCAAAACTTTTTTTTTCACGTTCTGACACTTTTATAAGGTGAAATACACTTAGTAGACATGTTTAGAATCAAAAAGAAAAATCTTTGATCAAAACTCGATTTTTAATGGCAAAGTTCGTAGTAAGCGCAGAACGGCTGAAAAGGGCCTAAATCTTATGTTTTGAGCGAAATTATCGTGTCTAATGCATTACCAATGGCATTTTTTCAAAACTTTTTTTTTCACGTTCTGACACTTTTATAAGGTGAAATACACTTAGTAGACATGTTTAGAATCAAAAAGAAAAATCTTTGATCAAAACTCGATTTTTAATGGCAAAGTTCGTAGTAAGCGCAGAACGGCTGAAAAGGGCCTAAATCTTATGTTTTGAGCGAAATTATCGTGTCTAATGCATTACCAATGGCATTTTTTCAAAACTTTTTTTTTCACGTTCTGACACTTTTATAAGGTGAAATACACTTAGTAGACATGTTTAGAATCAAAAAGAAAAATCTTTGATCAAAACTCGATTTTTAATGGCAAAGTTCGTAGTAAGCGCAGAACGGCTGAAAAGGGCCTAAATCTTATGAGAGCAAATGTCTGTAAGGGTCAAACAAAGGTGGCAGGGGTCAAAAAATAGATTTGGCTCATATTTTGCACAGTGATAGTACTTGGTACACAACCCCTGAAAATAGCTTTCTTTCTGCTCAGAACCCCTTGTTGCTATGGCAACAGGCCAAAGAAGATTTGGGCCATTTTTACAGATTTCGGCATGTAAAAAACACGGAAATGGGCCGACTTAAGGGCACTGTCACTGACCAATGCTTTAACTTGACGACAAACGCAGAACACACAGATAAGAACAATGCTTTAACTCATATTAAATAGCAGCAAAGTCAATGTTCTGTGAAATCTAAGATCTCGGGCAGCCTGAATGTAATACACTGTTTTTAGGTTTAAAAAAAACTGAAATTTGCCCAACTTTGAAGCACTGAAACTCCGTAAGTGTAAAGATTTTTCGTTTGTAATTTACAACGAATATTAACTCACTAAATACCTATCAGATGAATGCTTGCAAAGTTTGGGTTCTTGTTTTGTTGCTCCACAATTGTCCTTTAAAGTGGGTCATTTTTCATGATTTGATAATATGTTATTTTGTGCTATCTTTGCACAGTCATAAGTTCCACACCAAAGTTGTCCTGTAATTGAAATTTACATGGAATATAAACCAATATACCATCTATTAAATCCAGGCTTGTCAGATTGAGGTCTGTTTTGTTGCCATGTAATTGTCCTTTAAAGTGGGCGGAGTTTCATGATTTTTAAAATATTTCATTTTGTGCCTTCTTTCAACTTTCATAAGGTTCCAAGTAGAATTATTCTGTGATTGAAATTTACACAGAATATAAACCACTATCTTGTCTATCAAATACGTGCTTGCAAGTTTGGGTTCTTGTATTTTAGCGGTGTACTTGTCCCTAAAAGTAGGTCGTATTCCATCTCAACTAACCTCACCGTCAACGGTCACGTCACATTGATACACACGTCATATTCTTTGCTTTTATAGAACCAATGTATTAATTTATAACTACTACACTACACATTGTACCTTTAAGAATTTGTGGGGATTTTACACAAAGTCATACTCGTGTTCAATGTCCGATGCATCCATTCTGACCGTCCAAACATTCAACTAGCTTTGAAGCTGAGCATGATATATGACTACAGTCTTGTTAATGTCCCCACAGCATTGGCTCTCGACGATTTTAGCTTGTTTCTACATTCGAACAAATATCATACGACTCTGTGCATATTTCTATTCACAGTAGCAGTCTTATGTGACAAACATGCGTTTTGGTCAACCACTGCTATCCTTGTGGTCCGTACTCATTGTGGGCAAGGGCAGGAACTTAGGTACTCTTGAAGTTTTGCCACAAATGCTGACTTCCGGCGGCGATCGGTTACTGACGACACATCTACATCAAAGTGCTCACAAATCAGTTTTAAGAATGGCATGCCAAGCTCATACAAGTTCCCTCTCTTTGCCAAATCGCAGAGATTATAATTGTCATACAGCACAGGGTGACGTAGATGAACGTCATTCATGACTTCATTTTGCACACTGCTGTTGATAGATTCCAACACAGCAGGGTCAAGCTCCTGATCCTCATCATCATCCTCTGTCGTTTTTGGCGTTGAGCAGCCAGTCTTGAGAAGTAGCTTGACACCTGCTGTGTTGTCAGGAAGTCCTTGACTCCGAACAGCCTTTGACCCTGTAAATCTCTTGCATGCCGCATAGCTTTGGAGACTGTCTGCGGGTCTGACTTTTTACCGGTTCTTGCACCCATGTGAAATGCCCTGTCAAGGTATGCCGTTTGTTTTGCAGTGAATCTGCCCCTCTCCTTGGGCTCCGCAATGCCCATCCTTCCTGAGGACATTCTGTCATTCTTTTCGCTTCTGACGCTGTCTCCAAACGTGGCACTTCTGAGGGACCTTTCTCCAGCTTTGCTGCATACAACAACTTGGCCTTGTCCAACAATGTCTCTTTTTCAAGGCGGCGATTATGTCTGCCAAGTGCTACGTGAGCATCCAACCCCCTGCTGGTTTGATACACCTTTACACAGCCCTCTTCTGGGCATGGAAGATGTGTCCGTATGTCAGGGCTGGAGTCTCATGACTCACCAGTTCTTCTCAGAATCCGACTCTGTTTCCATTTGAGGCTGAGACTTCTTTCGTCTTGACTTGACAGGCCGAAAAGCACTTCCTGGATTGTAAGGTTCACTGATGATCACCAGTGTAGATGGTTCAACTGCAGGTAACTTGGACCAAGGGATTAGCTTACCTTCCCCTATACCATATGCTCTCCAAACACGTATTCCTGCATCTGTGAACTCAAAGTTATTCAACTTGGTGATACCTTCAAACTTTGTGGATATAACGGCTGCACCTGCATTCGCTTCACAGCGGTAGACTTTCACCCCAGGGACCCCACCGTGTGACTCCACAGCAGCCTTAAACTCATCCGCGTTCTCCACGTTATGTCCCTCATTAATCCAGGCTTTTATGTGAGATTTAATCGTTGCAGCTTGTCTGTCGCATGAACCTTTACCGCCTTGTGGTTCACAGAAGTCAATTCGTTTCACCATAACACCCGTAGTTTCGCTGATGGATTTTGACGCTTGCAATGTCAGCACATTGTGATAACATCCAGCGTTATCACTTCTGACATACAGTGATGTGAGAGATGGGTGGTCTTTCTTCAGCTCTTCCACAGTGTGCTTCATCACAGACACCACGGTGTTACTGTCCTGCTTACATGTTTGGAAGAGATGAACGAACGTTTGTGCTTCAATTACCGCATTGACACACCGGTATGCCACTGTCAGATGCCATGAAATACCACGCTTTCCAAACCAGTCAGTTTGACTTTCACGGAACTTTCTTGGCAAAAATTTCATTGCCCAGTCTTGCACAAGTAGTACGCTAGATTCGTCCAGGTTGTCTAACAGAGAATACCACACTGCATCCTGGTTGATGCCTCTAAGTTGATGACTCTGCCAAGCCAAGATATCCTGCCTTGCCTGATCCATGATGAATCTTACTTCGTCTTGTTCCTCCGGTGATGTGAAGTTGAAGGTTGTGAATGACTCTTCAAGACAACCGAAAATCTGATGTAGGTTACCGCATGCCTCACAGGTGTCAGTATGCTCATGTGAACAGGTAGCTCGAAAGTGGCCATCCTTGTTGTCGCTAAGGGCATACTTCCGACAATGCTCGGCAACCTTGTCTCCTGGGACACGTGTACCTGTGGCAATGTTCAGCATATTATCAGTCATTAGGAAACAAACATACCAAACAATATGCAACAGAACACGTAATGTACATTATGCTGTTTACCGCTGAATATCAAACCTACATAAGTCAAACGTCTATATTTGATTTCTATTCTAAATCATAGGGTATGAGCTACCTTATAGTCTCCTTTGAGGTATCTCTTCGTGGACCTTAGAATGGCGGTCTGCGTCTTTGCCCATTCTTGCCCCTGCTGTTCCGCCATCTTCTGTATAACAGCTTCTAGGTCTTCAAATGCCCTGCCACCTACATGTGCGAAAGATAAAACATGTCATTGAATAAAGTCAGTTTTCCTAAGAATGATTTAGAGTCGTTCTCTTCCGATTCATCTAGATAATTCTTGTAAATATTTCAAATCATTTTTGAGGCAAACTCTACCAAAGTTTTCCAGAATGGAACAACATCTTTCAGAATGGTTCAAAATGCTAATGAATATACAGATAAAGGGTCAATATACATTTCATTATGACAAAATATTCTAATCTCTTCCAAACTATTTTAGGAGATCGTACCACTAAACCATATTGTACAGATAATAATGTTGGTACCTTCAGCTGTAAAGTAATCAAGGCCCTGCAGTGATGTTCTTACAGAAGCGCTGCAGGCGGCCAACACACGCAGCAGAGTTCTTTTTCCCATTGGCACAACGTGTGTCTCTGCGCAGTACTGTTGGTACTGGGAGACAATCCTTTCTGGGATCATGGCACGGATGGTGTTTGGAACTTTGAGCGTCTCTCCCGATGATAATTTCAGGGTTTTCTCGCCAAAAGGAAGATCCTGTACTACATGTGCACTTGTAATGAAGGAGATGAAATGATCAAGCTTCACAGGATCTACTCTCATCCGTACATCCGGGGACGGTGGCAAGGGGGCTCCTCTCCCGTGCTGATACATGTGCTTTTTCGCTGCGTCTACCTGGTACCTTGTTAACCCAGGCAAAAGTTTCTCCAGTTCGCTGAAGCTATACTTATCAGCCATGATTGACAAAATTTGCCTTCGTGTGAAAGGCTGATTCGCACAGTTATAGCACTCTACAAGAGCGGTCAGAATCTCCATTTCTATCGCGTTGCCCGCCATACCAAGGGCCACATCTGTGAGCCTGGATTCCCTCAGACTTTTCCAAAGACTGTAGGAATCGTCTGGGGCGAGTACCTGGAGGACGGAGCTGACTGCGTCACTGGCCTGTTGGAGATGGAGCCGCTTGGTTCTTTGGCTAGCCTCCGTCCATGGTACGGAAAGAACTTGTACCTTTTCAACTTTGCTCCCACTTGCAAGCAACAGTTGAAACAATAGTGCCTTTGGCTCAGCCGCAGTCGAACTGGCGTCACCACTAGATGTTTGTGACTCGACTCTGTACAAGCTTCTCTCTGCTCCTCCTGCGGATGTGGATGATGAAAGGCTGCCGTGTGTTTCTTCCTGGAAATAAAATTGTGCAATCAATTATTAACTTCTATGTTGAAAATGAATTCTTCTAAAAGTATTTGAGAATTTGACTTTTATATAATTGCAAACCCATTTTGAATTGCATAGTAGTGTTTTACAATGCTTTACCCCAGCCTAAATTATGACAGATTTTCCTTATTATCTATGCACATGTTGTTCTAATTTGCATAAATATTATTTCAAAATGCTTTTCGCAGATTCACCTCTACAAACGTTACGTCTATTAATAGCAACATAACAAACATCAAAATAATCCATATTCTCAACGTTTTGACACAGACACAGTATCAATGCAGACAAACACTCAAAAGCATGATTTTCTTGGCAGAGGTAATAAATAAAGCATACCAGTGTGAGTTGCTGGAATGACTTGTCAAGACTTCTTGTGCTGGGAACTTGTCCTTCCTCACCTGCTTCGCTCTCCTGTGGTTCTGTGTCCTGAAAATTGAATTGAGCAATCAATTATTAACAAGTGACCATAGGTAACATACTCTGTGACCTAGTTATGGTTTATGTTGGTTGCATATGATGTTTTCTGTGGGGTATGACTCGGTGTTTCTATTCGCCTACAGAACACATCACATCAGCTTATACCAAAAACTTACTTAAAAGCTAACATATCTATCACTGCCAAATTTAAAACAGTCCTGTACGCATTAACATTGGAATCAGCGTCTCAATCGAACGACACCAAATGAAAACAACAACGCACACCATTTTAAAAAGTGGGTCAATCACAGCTGTGGAAATAACATAACCCCATATCTGCTTGGAGATAAATAATTGCCAAACCCATCGTCTATAGGCCAGCTGTTCTATAATACCAGGGAAATAGGGGTGACATCTCAAATTATTACATCGATAATGAAAACAGCTACGGCGAAAAAAAATGATCCCAAGTATCAAACACGTTCTAACCATAAAATGCATATGACTATCAACCGCGCAAAATGTTAACAGTATGCTATGTCAAACCAACCTCAATATTGGAAACGCAAAGCCCGAACGAGATGGCATATTCCGACGAGGACAACATCTGCTTGACGGTATCAAATTACTACAAGGCTTAAGGCGCAATCATAAGGAAGACCTGAACCACTATACCGGACGGCGTAGGGGTGAAAACTGAAATTATTACATCCATAATAAAAACAGCTACAGCGAAAAAAAAATAACGTGCATCATTTCCCAACCGAGTACAGACGACATGCCAATTCACATGCGATTGCGGCATACGGAACACTCAACGCACAAAGTGATTGCAAGACTCTGTTACAGGAGGTTACCCTCCAGTGTCACAGAGTAACTAACGTAAAAGTCAGTCGGAAGAAATCTATCACTAAATGTTTTGCAATTTTGTAGAAACATGGCTTTTATTATTGCATAACCCTTGTGATTGAAAAAATCATACCGGTGTAAGGTGCTCATGCCGCGACTCGTCAAGACCGCTGGCGCTGGGCACTGGTTCATCGCTGTACTGGGGAACATCTCCTTTCAGATCATCTTCCGCTCCAATGGTTGTACGGCAGTTACGGCATACAGCTACAGAGCAATAGCATGACAACATATGGATATTTTTACATGCAATGGTCTTGAGCGATTTGAAAATCAGCAAAATGAAATCATACTTCTACGTTTATATACATATGATAAGACTTGAGTCTCACCTGCACCAACTGGAACCAACTCCCTGGCAAGCTCGTATATCTTCTTTGACTGGAAGAAACCGATCCCTCTGTCGCCTTTGGGTTGTGCTCCCCAGCGCCGGTGCCGGTGGTTAGACAATTGTGGTGGCACCTTGCATTTTTCACTTGCTCTCCTCCAACTGAGACCAAACGCGCCTCTGTGCTTAGGACATATCGTCATGTCACTGACATTGTCAGGATGTGCAAATAGTCCAGCTCGGGCCAAGATTAAGTCATGTTCAGTCTGACTGTGCTTGGGATTTTGAAAAGGCTCAAGTGGTTTGAAATGTCCTGTTACAGTAGTTAAGGGTAGGATCATTTCGCCTTCTGCTGGAGCATTTGGGTTCGCTCCACATGACCCACTTGCGAACTGTGCAAACGAACACGACATGATGCACAGGGCCTGTAAGTGGAAATAAATGGATGAAACAATATTACCATTTCTGTTTACCCTGCTTACGAAAGACCTTCAAATTGAATAAATCAAACCTTCCCAATCGCTTACAGATACTGCAATAAAGGTACGAGAACTTTCAGAATAATGATTAGTACTTACTCACGCAAATATAACCCTATGATATGTAGAAAGTGTAACTTACGGCACTGACCTAAGGTCTAAGGAAGGTAAGTAACTTACCAGTACTGCAGCGCTCCTGCAGAAAGTCTTGTGTTGCTGTAGATGGTCCAACCGGCCATAGATGTCACTGATTCAATATCTACTACTACATCATTCCAATTCCCGGCTTTCTAACTCAGAGGCTGTGTTCATCCAACCACAGTCTGATAGCGAGAAAAAGATGGCAAAACGGATCCAAATTTTCTCTAAACCGGACGGCGACAAAAGTTCTCTCCACTAGCAATGCTGTGCTCTGTTGTGTTTCCCAAAGCTAGACAGTGTCTAGACAACAAGATAAGGCAGCAAGTACACCAGATTGAAAAAAAAGATAGGGACTCCTCAAGTTTCTTGCACTGGCCTCCATGCCAAGGGGAGATTCACTATATCCTAGGAACTGGGTGACATGTTATATGTTGCCCATGAGTAAGGATGCTGAAAAGCATATTGTAACAATAGACCATCATAACCAGCCTTACGACGTGACATGGCATATTACAGCTTTGTCAAAGAGTAATCATGGCATTATCAAAGGGTCAAGACTCAAGTCAACCCATTGCTATTAAATCAACTCCGCAACATCAATACTCATAGCACAACTGGCAGTTATGCCAAGAAAATGAGTTTCTGTTCTGATAAGTGGATATATGCAACATATGGCCTACTTCAGACTGATCGGTATTTTAGTGTCTCATGATCAGTAGCTAAAGTTTTTGATTTGTGGATAAGTGCAAAATACGACCTACTTTTGGGACAATTGCACTGCTAAAATACAAGGACCCAAATTTGCAAGCACGTATTTGATAGACAAGATAGTGGTTTATATTCTGTGTAAATTTCAATCACAGAATTATTCTACTTGGGACCTTATGATAGTTATAAAGAAATCACAAAATGAAATATTTAAAAATCATGAAACTTGACCCACTTTAAAGGACAATTACACGGCAACAAAACAAGACCTCGATCTGACAAGCCTGGATTTAATAGATGGTATATGGTTTATATTCCATTTAAATTTCAATTACAGGACAAATTTGGTGTGGAACTTATGACTGTGCAAAGATAGCACAAAATAACATATTATCAAAATCATGAAAAAAGGACCCATTAAAGGACAATTGTGGAGCAACAAAACAAGAACCCAAACTTTGCAAGCATTCATCTGATAGGTATTTAGTGAGTTAATATTCGTTGTAAATTACAAACGAAAAATCTTACACTTACGGAGTTTCAGTGCTTCAAAGTTGGGCAAAATTCAGTTTTTTTTAAACCTAAAAACAGTGTATTACATTCAGGCTGCCCGAGATCTTAGATTTCACAGAACATTGACTTGCTGCTATTTAATATGAGTTAAAGCATTGTTCTTATCTGTGTGTTCTGCGTTTGTCGTCAAGTTAAAGCATGGGCAGTGACAGTGCCCTTAAGTCGGCCATTTCCGTGTTTTTTACATGCCAAAATCTGTAAAAATGGCCCCAAATCTTCTTTGGCCTGTTGCCATAGCAACGAGGGGTTCTGAGCAGAAAGAAAGCTATTTTCAGGGGTTGTGTACCAAGTACTATCACTGTGCAAAAATTGAGCCAAATCTATTTTTGGACCCCTGCCACCATTGTTTGACCCTTACAGACATTTGCTCTTATGTTTTGAGCGAAATTATCGTGTCTAATGCATTACCAATGGCATTTTTTCAAAACTTTTTTTTTCACGTTCTGACACTTTTATAAGGTGAAATACACTTAGTAGACATGTTTAGAATCAAAAAGAAAAATCTTTGATCAAAACTCGATTTTTAATGGCAAAGTTCGTAGTAAGCGCAGAACGGCTGAAAAGGGCCTAAATCTTATGTTTTGAGCGAAATTATCGTGTCTAATGCATTACCAATGGCATTTTTTCAAAACTTTTTTTTTCACGTTCTGACACTTTTATAAGGTGAAATACACTTAGTAGACATGTTTAGAATCAAAAAGAAAAATCTTTGATCAAAACTCGATTTTTAATGGCAAAGTTCGTAGTAAGCGCAGAACGGCTGAAAAGGGCCTAAATCTTATGTTTTGAGCGAAATTATCGTGTCTAATGCATTACCAATGGCATTTTTTCAAAACTTTTTTTTCACGTTCTGACACTTTTATAAGGTGAAATACACTTAGTAGACATGTTTAGAATCAAAAAGAAAAATCTTTGATCAAAACTCGATTTTTAATGGCAAAGTTCGTAGTAAGCGCAGAACGGCTGAAAAGGGCCTAAATCTTATGTTTTGAGCGAAATTATCGTGTCTAATGCATTACCAATGGCATTTTTCAAAACTTTTTTTTTCACGTTCTGACACTTTTATAAGGTGAAATACACTTAGTAGACATGTTTAGAATCAAAAAGAAAAATCTTTGATCAAAACTCGATTTTTAATGGCAAAGTTCGTAGTAAGCGCAGAACGGCTGAAAAGGGCCTAAATCTTATGTTTTGAGCGAAATTATCGTGTCTAATGCATTACCAATGGCATTTTTTCAAAACTTTTTTTTTCACGTTCTGACACTTTTATAAGGTGAAATACACTTAGTAGACATGTTTAGAATCAAAAAGAAAAATCTTTGATCAAAACTCGATTTTTAATGGCAAAGTTCGTAGTAAGCGCAGAACGGCTGAAAAGGGCCTAAATCTTATGTTTTGAGCGAAATTATCGTGTCTAATGCATTACCAATGGCATTTTTTCAAAACTTTTTTTTCACGTTCTGACACTTTTATAAGGTGAAATACACTTAGTAGACATGTTTAGAATCAAAAAGAAAAATCTTTGATCAAAACTCGATTTTTAATGGCAAAGTTCGTAGTAAGCGCAGAACGGCTGAAAAGGGCCTAAATCTTATGTTTTGAGCGAAATTATCGTGTCTAATGCATTACCAATGGCATTTTTTCAAAACTTTTTTTTTCACGTTCTGACACTTTTATAAGGTGAAATACACTTAGTAGACATGTTTAGAATCAAAAAGAAAAATCTTTGATCAAAACTCGATTTTTAATGGCAAAGTTCGTAGTAAGCGCAGAACGGCTGAAAAGGGCCTAAATCTTATGTTTTGAGCGAAATTATCGTGTCTAATGCATTACCAATGGCATTTTTTCAAAACTTTTTTTTTCACGTTCTGACACTTTTATAAGGTGAAATACACTTAGTAGACATGTTTAGAATCAAAAAGAAAAATCTTTGATCAAAACTCGATTTTTAATGGCAAAGTTCGTAGTAAGCGCAGAACGGCTGAAAAGGGCCTAAATCTTATGTTTTGAGCGAAATTATCGTGTCTAATGCATTACCAATGGCATTTTTCAAAACTTTTTTTTTCACGTTCTGACACTTTTATAAGGTGAAATACACTTAGTAGACATGTTTAGAATCAAAAAGAAAAATCTTTGATCAAAACTCGATTTTTAATGGCAAAGTTCGTAGTAAGCGCAGAACGGCTGAAAAGGGCCTAAATCTTATGTTTTGAGCGAAATTATCGTGTCTAATGCATTACCAATGGCATTTTTTCAAAACTTTTTTTTTCACGTTCTGACACTTTTATAAGGTGAAATACACTTAGTAGACATGTTTAGAATCAAAAAGAAAAATCTTTGATCAAAACTCGATTTTTAATGGCAAAGTTCGTAGTAAGCGCAGAACGGCTGAAAAGGGCCTAAATCTTATGTTTTGAGCGAAATTATCGTGTCTAATGCATTACCAATGGCATTTTTCAAAACTTTTTTTTTCACGTTCTGACACTTTTATAAGGTGAAATACACTTAGTAGACATGTTTAGAATCAAAAAGAAAAATCTTTGATCAAAACTCGATTTTTAATGGCAAAGTTCGTAGTAAGCGCAGAACGGCTGAAAAGGGCCTAAATCTTATGTTTTGAGCGAAATTATCGTGTCTAATGCATTACCAATGGCATTTTTTCAAAACTTTTTTTTTCACGTTCTGACACTTTTATAAGGTGAAATACACTTAGTAGACATGTTTAGAATCAAAAAGAAAAATCTTTGATCAAAACTCGATTTTTAATGGCAAAGTTCGTAGTAAGCGCAGAACGGCTGAAAAGGGCCTAAATCTTATGTTTTGAGCGAAATTATCGTGTCTAATGCATTACCAATGGCATTTTTTCAAAACTTTTTTTTTCACGTTCTGACACTTTTATAAGGTGAAATACACTTAGTAGACATGTTTAGAATCAAAAAGAAAAATCTTTGATCAAAACTCGATTTTTAATGGCAAAGTTCGTAGTAAGCGCAGAACGGCTGAAAAGGGCCTAAATCTTATGTTTTGAGCGAAATTATCGTGTCTAATGCATTACCAATGGCATTTTTTCAAAACTTTTTTTTTCACGTTCTGACACTTTTATAAGGTGAAATACACTTAGTAGACATGTTTAGAATCAAAAAGAAAAATCTTTGATCAAAACTCGATTTTTAATGGCAAAGTTCGTAGTAAGCGCAGAACGGCTGAAAAGGGCCTAAATCTTATGTTTTGAGCGAAATTATCGTGTCTAATGCATTACCAATGGCATTTTTTCAAAACTTTTTTTTTCACGTTCTGACACTTTTATAAGGTGAAATACACTTAGTAGACATGTTTAGAATCAAAAAGAAAAATCTTTGATCAAAACTCGATTTTTAATGGCAAAGTTCGTAGTAAGCGCAGAACGGCTGAAAAGGGCCTAAATCTTATGTTTTGAGCGAAATTATCGTGTCTAATGCATTACCAATGGCATTTTTTCAAAACTTTTTTTTTCACGTTCTGACACTTTTATAAGGTGAAATACACTTAGTAGACATGTTTAGAATCAAAAAGAAAAATCTTTGATCAAAACTCGATTTTTAATGGCAAAGTTCGTAGTAAGCGCAGAACGGCTGAAAAGGGCCTAAATCTTATGTTTTGAGCGAAATTATCGTGTCTAATGCATTACCAATGGCATTTTTTCAAAACTTTTTTTTCACGTTCTGACACTTTTATAAGGTGAAATACACTTAGTAGACATGTTTAGAATCAAAAAGAAAAATCTTTGATCAAAACTCGATTTTTAATGGCAAAGTTCGTAGTAAGCGCAGAACGGCTGAAAAGGGCCTAAATCTTATGTTTTGAGCGAAATTATCGTGTCTAATGCATTACCAATGGCATTTTTTCAAAACTTTTTTTTTCACGTTCTGACACTTTTATAAGGTGAAATACACTTAGTAGACATGTTTAGAATCAAAAAGAAAAATCTTTGATCAAAACTCGATTTTTAATGGCAAAGTTCGTAGTAAGCGCAGAACGGCTGAAAAGGGCCTAAATCTTATGTTTTGAGCGAAATTATCGTGTCTAATGCATTACCAATGGCATTTTTTCAAAACTTTTTTTTTCACGTTCTGACACTTTTATAAGGTGAAATACACTTAGTAGACATGTTTAGAATCAAAAAGAAAAATCTTTGATCAAAACTCGATTTTTAATGGCAAAGTTCGTAGTAAGCGCAGAACGGCTGAAAAGGGCCTAAATCTTATGTTTTGAGCGAAATTATCGTGTCTAATGCATTACCAATGGCATTTTTTCAAAACTTTTTTTTCACGTTCTGACACTTTTATAAGGTGAAATACACTTAGTAGACATGTTTAGAATCAAAAAGAAAAATCTTTGATCAAAACTCGATTTTTAATGGCAAAGTTCGTAGTAAGCGCAGAACGGCTGAAAAGGGCCTAAATCTTATGTTTTGAGCGAAATTATCGTGTCTAATGCATTACCAATGGCATTTTTTCAAAACTTTTTTTTTCACGTTCTGACACTTTTATAAGGTGAAATACACTTAGTAGACATGTTTAGAATCAAAAAGAAAAATCTTTGATCAAAACTCGATTTTTAATGGCAAAGTTCGTAGTAAGCGCAGAACGGCTGAAAAGGGCCTAAATCTTATGTTTTGAGCGAAATTATCGTGTCTAATGCATTACCAATGGCATTTTTTCAAAACTTTTTTTTTCACGTTCTGACACTTTTATAAGGTGAAATACACTTAGTAGACATGTTTAGAATCAAAAAGAAAAATCTTTGATCAAAACTCGATTTTTAATGGCAAAGTTCGTAGTAAGCGCAGAACGGCTGAAAAGGGCCTAAATCTTATGTTTTGAGCGAAATTATCGTGTCTAATGCATTACCAATGGCATTTTTTCAAAACTTTTTTTTTCACGTTCTGACACTTTTATAAGGTGAAATACACTTAGTAGACATGTTTAGAATCAAAAAGAAAAATCTTTGATCAAAACTCGATTTTTAATGGCAAAGTTCGTAGTAAGCGCAGAACGGCTGAAAAGGGCCTAAATCTTATGTTTTGAGCGAAATTATCGTGTCTAATGCATTACCAATGGCATTTTTTCAAAACTTTTTTTTCACGTTCTGACACTTTTATAAGGTGAAATACACTTAGTAGACATGTTTAGAATCAAAAAGAAAAATCTTTGATCAAAACTCGATTTTTAATGGCAAAGTTCGTAGTAAGCGCAGAACGGCTGAAAAGGGCCTAAATCTTATGTTTTGAGCGAAATTATCGTGTCTAATGCATTACCAATGGCATTTTTTCAAAACTTTTTTTTTCACGTTCTGACACTTTTATAAGGTGAAATACACTTAGTAGACATGTTTAGAATCAAAAAGAAAAATCTTTGATCAAAACTCGATTTTTAATGGCAAAGTTCGTAGTAAGCGCAGAACGGCTGAAAAGGGCCTAAATCTTATGTTTTGAGCGAAATTATCGTGTCTAATGCATTACCAATGGCATTTTTTCAAAACTTTTTTTTTCACGTTCTGACACTTTTATAAGGTGAAATACACTTAGTAGACATGTTTAGAATCAAAAAGAAAAATCTTTGATCAAAACTCGATTTTTAATGGCAAAGTTCGTAGTAAGCGCAGAACGGCTGAAAAGGGCCTAAATCTTATGTTTTGAGCGAAATTATCGTGTCTAATGCATTACCAATGGCATTTTTTCAAAACTTTTTTTTTCACGTTCTGACACTTTTATAAGGTGAAATACACTTAGTAGACATGTTTAGAATCAAAAAGAAAAATCTTTGATCAAAACTCGATTTTTAATGGCAAAGTTCGTAGTAAGCGCAGAACGGCTGAAAAGGGCCTAAATCTTATGTTTTGAGCGAAATTATCGTGTCTAATGCATTACCAATGGCATTTTTTCAAAACTTTTTTTTTCACGTTCTGACACTTTTATAAGGTGAAATACACTTAGTAGACATGTTTAGAATCAAAAAGAAAAATCTTTGATCAAAACTCGATTTTAATGGCAAAGTTCGTAGTAAGCGCAGAACGGCTGAAAAGGGCCTAAATCTTATGTTTTGAGCGAAATTATCGTGTCTAATGCATTACCAATGGCATTTTTTCAAAACTTTTTTTTTCACGTTCTGACACTTTTATAAGGTGAAATACACTTAGTAGACATGTTTAGAATCAAAAAGAAAAATCTTTGATCAAAACTCGATTTTTAATGGCAAAGTTCGTAGTAAGCGCAGAACGGCTGAAAAGGGCCTAAATCTTATGTTTTGAGCGAAATTATCGTGTCTAATGCATTACCAATGGCATTTTTTCAAAACTTTTTTTTTCACGTTCTGACACTTTTATAAGGTGAAATACACTTAGTAGACATGTTTAGAATCAAAAAGAAAAATCTTTGATCAAAACTCGATTTTTAATGGCAAAGTTCGTAGTAAGCGCAGAACGGCTGAAAAGGGCCTAAATCTTATGTTTTGAGCGAAATTATCGTGTCTAATGCATTACCAATGGCATTTTTTCAAAACTTTTTTTTTCACGTTCTGACACTTTTATAAGGTGAAATACACTTAGTAGACATGTTTAGAATCAAAAAGAAAAATCTTTGATCAAAACTCGATTTTTAATGGCAAAGTTCGTAGTAAGCGCAGAACGGCTGAAAAGGGCCTAAATCTTATGTTTTGAGCGAAATTATCGTGTCTAATGCATTACCAATGGCATTTTTTCAAAACTTTTTTTTTCACGTTCTGACACTTTTATAAGGTGAAATACACTTAGTAGACATGTTTAGAATCAAAAAGAAAAATCTTTGATCAAAACTCGATTTTTAATGGCAAAGTTCGTAGTAAGCGCAGAACGGCTGAAAAGGGCCTAAATCTTATGTTTTGAGCGAAATTATCGTGTCTAATGCATTACCAATGGCATTTTTTCAAAACTTTTTTTTTCACGTTCTGACACTTTTATAAGGTGAAATACACTTAGTAGACATGTTTAGAATCAAAAAGAAAAATCTTTGATCAAAACTCGATTTTTAATGGCAAAGTTCGTAGTAAGCGCAGAACGGCTGAAAAGGGCCTAAATCTTATGTTTTGAGCGAAATTATCGTGTCTAATGCATTACCAATGGCATTTTTTCAAAACTTTTTTTTTCACGTTCTGACACTTTTATAAGGTGAAATACACTTAGTAGACATGTTTAGAATCAAAAAGAAAAATCTTTGATCAAAACTCGATTTTAATGGCAAAGTTCGTAGTAAGCGCAGAACGGCTGAAAAGGGCCTAAATCTTATGTTTTGAGCGAAATTATCGTGTCTAATGCATTACCAATGGCATTTTTTCAAAACTTTTTTTTTCACGTTCTGACACTTTTATAAGGTGAAATACACTTAGTAGACATGTTTAGAATCAAAAAGAAAAATCTTTGATCAAAACTCGATTTTTAATGGCAAAGTTCGTAGTAAGCGCAGAACGGCTGAAAAGGGCCTAAATCTTATGTTTTGAGCGAAATTATCGTGTCTAATGCATTACCAATGGCATTTTTTCAAAACTTTTTTTTTCACGTTCTGACACTTTTATAAGGTGAAATACACTTAGTAGACATGTTTAGAATCAAAAAGAAAAATCTTTGATCAAAACTCGATTTTTAATGGCAAAGTTCGTAGTAAGCGCAGAACGGCTGAAAAGGGCCTAAATCTTATGTTTTGAGCGAAATTATCGTGTCTAATGCATTACCAATGGCATTTTTTCAAAACTTTTTTTTCACGTTCTGACACTTTTATAAGGTGAAATACACTTAGTAGACATGTTTAGAATCAAAAAGAAAAATCTTTGATCAAAACTCGATTTTTAATGGCAAAGTTCGTAGTAAGCGCAGAACGGCTGAAAAGGGCCTAAATCTTATGTTTTGAGCGAAATTATCGTGTCTAATGCATTACCAATGGCATTTTTTCAAAACTTTTTTTTTCACGTTCTGACACTTTTATAAGGTGAAATACACTTAGTAGACATGTTTAGAATCAAAAAGAAAAATCTTTGATCAAAACTCGATTTTTAATGGCAAAGTTCGTAGTAAGCGCAGAACGGCTGAAAAGGGCCTAAATCTTATGTTTTGAGCGAAATTATCGTGTCTAATGCATTACCAATGGCATTTTTTCAAAACTTTTTTTTTCACGTTCTGACACTTTTATAAGGTGAAATACACTTAGTAGACATGTTTAGAATCAAAAAGAAAAATCTTTGATCAAAACTCGATTTTTAATGGCAAAGTTCGTAGTAAGCGCAGAACGGCTGAAAAGGGCCTAAATCTTATGTTTTGAGCGAAATTATCGTGTCTAATGCATTACCAATGGCATTTTTTCAAAACTTTTTTTTTCACGTTCTGACACTTTTATAAGGTGAAATACACTTAGTAGACATGTTTAGAATCAAAAAGAAAAATCTTTGATCAAAACTCGATTTTTAATGGCAAAGTTCGTAGTAAGCGCAGAACGGCTGAAAAGGGCCTAAATCTTATGTTTTGAGCGAAATTATCGTGTCTAATGCATTACCAATGGCATTTTTTCAAAACTTTTTTTTTCACGTTCTGACACTTTTATAAGGTGAAATACACTTAGTAGACATGTTTAGAATCAAAAAGAAAAATCTTTGATCAAAACTCGATTTTTAATGGCAAAGTTCGTAGTAAGCGCAGAACGGCTGAAAAGGGCCTAAATCTTATGTTTTGAGCGAAATTATCGTGTCTAATGCATTACCAATGGCATTTTTTCAAAACTTTTTTTTTCACGTTCTGACACTTTTATAAGGTGAAATACACTTAGTAGACATGTTTAGAATCAAAAAGAAAAATCTTTGATCAAAACTCGATTTTTAATGGCAAAGTTCGTAGTAAGCGCAGAACGGCTGAAAAGGGCCTAAATCTTATGTTTTGAGCGAAATTATCGTGTCTAATGCATTACCAATGGCATTTTTTCAAAACTTTTTTTTTCACGTTCTGACACTTTTATAAGGTGAAATACACTTAGTAGACATGTTTAGAATCAAAAAGAAAAATCTTTGATCAAAACTCGATTTTTAATGGCAAAGTTCGTAGTAAGCGCAGAACGGCTGAAAAGGGCCTAAATCTTATGTTTTGAGCGAAATTATCGTGTCTAATGCATTACCAATGGCATTTTTTCAAAACTTTTTTTTTCACGTTCTGACACTTTTATAAGGTGAAATACACTTAGTAGACATGTTTAGAATCAAAAAGAAAAATCTTTGATCAAAACTCGATTTTTAATGGCAAAGTTCGTAGTAAGCGCAGAACGGCTGAAAAGGGCCTAAATCTTATGTTTTGAGCGAAATTATCGTGTCTAATGCATTACCAATGGCATTTTTTCAAAACTTTTTTTTTCACGTTCTGACACTTTTATAAGGTGAAATACACTTAGTAGACATGTTTAGAATCAAAAAGAAAAATCTTTGATCAAAACTCGATTTTTAATGGCAAAGTTCGTAGTAAGCGCAGAACGGCTGAAAAGGGCCTAAATCTTATGTTTTGAGCGAAATTATCGTGTCTAATGCATTACCAATGGCATTTTTTCAAAACTTTTTTTTTCACGTTCTGACACTTTTATAAGGTGAAATACACTTAGTAGACATGTTTAGAATCAAAAAGAAAAATCTTTGATCAAAACTCGATTTTTAATGGCAAAGTTCGTAGTAAGCGCAGAACGGCTGAAAAGGGCCTAAATCTTATGTTTTGAGCGAAATTATCGTGTCTAATGCATTACCAATGGCATTTTTTCAAAACTTTTTTTTTCACGTTCTGACACTTTATAAGGTGAAATACACTTAGTAGACATGTTTAGAATCAAAAAGAAAAATCTTTGATCAAAACTCGATTTTTAATGGCAAAGTTCGTAGTAAGCGCAGAACGGCTGAAAAGGGCCTAAATCTTATGTTTTGAGCGAAATTATCGTGTCTAATGCATTACCAATGGCATTTTTTCAAAACTTTTTTTTTCACGTTCTGACACTTTTATAAGGTGAAATACACTTAGTAGACATGTTTAGAATCAAAAAGAAAAATCTTTGATCAAAACTCGATTTTTAATGGCAAAGTTCGTAGTAAGCGCAGAACGGCTGAAAGGGCCTAAATCTTATGTTTTGAGCGAAATTATCGTGTCTAATGCATTACCAATGGCATTTTTTCAAAACTTTTTTTTTCACGTTCTGACACTTTTATAAGGTGAAATACACTTAGTAGACATGTTTAGAATCAAAAAGAAAAATCTTTGATCAAAACTCGATTTTTAATGGCAAAGTTCGTAGTAAGCGCAGAACGGCTGAAAAGGGCCTAAATCTTATGTTTTGAGCGAAATTATCGTGTCTAATGCATTACCAATGGCATTTTTCAAAACTTTTTTTTTCACGTTCTGACACTTTTATAAGGTGAAATACACTTAGTAGACATGTTTAGAATCAAAAAGAAAAATCTTTGATCAAAACTCGATTTTTAATGGCAAAGTTCGTAGTAAGCGCAGAACGGCTGAAAAGGGCCTAAATCTTATGTTTTGAGCGAAATTATCGTGTCTAATGCATTACCAATGGCATTTTTTCAAAACTTTTTTTTTCACGTTCTGACACTTTTATAAGGTGAAATACACTTAGTAGACATGTTTAGAATCAAAAAGAAAAATCTTTGATCAAAACTCGATTTTTAATGGCAAAGTTCGTAGTAAGCGCAGAACGGCTGAAAAGGGCCTAAATCTTATGTTTTGAGCGAAATTATCGTGTCTAATGCATTACCAATGGCATTTTTTCAAAACTTTTTTTTTCACGTTCTGACACTTTTATAAGGTGAAATACACTTAGTAGACATGTTTAGAATCAAAAAGAAAAATCTTTGATCAAAACTCGATTTTTAATGGCAAAGTTCGTAGTAAGCGCAGAACGGCTGAAAAGGGCCTAAATCTTATGTTTTGAGCGAAATTATCGTGTCTAATGCATTACCAATGGCATTTTTTCAAAACTTTTTTTTTCACGTTCTGACACTTTTATAAGGTGAAATACACTTAGTAGACATGTTTAGAATCAAAAAGAAAAATCTTTGATCAAAACTCGATTTTTAATGGCAAAGTTCGTAGTAAGCGCAGAACGGCTGAAAAGGGCCTAAATCTTATGTTTTGAGCGAAATTATCGTGTCTAATGCATTACCAATGGCATTTTTTCAAAACTTTTTTTTTCACGTTCTGACACTTTTATAAGGTGAAATACACTTAGTAGACATGTTTAGAATCAAAAAGAAAAATCTTTGATCAAAACTCGATTTTTAATGGCAAAGTTCGTAGTAAGCGCAGAACGGCTGAAAAGGGCCTAAATCTTATGTTTTGAGCGAAATTATCGTGTCTAATGCATTACCAATGGCATTTTTTCAAAACTTTTTTTTTCACGTTCTGACACTTTTATAAGGTGAAATACACTTAGTAGACATGTTTAGAATCAAAAAGAAAAATCTTTGATCAAAACTCGATTTTTAATGGCAAAGTTCGTAGTAAGCGCAGAACGGCTGAAAAGGGCCTAAATCTTATGTTTTGAGCGAAATTATCGTGTCTAATGCATTACCAATGGCATTTTTTCAAAACTTTTTTTTTCACGTTCTGACACTTTTATAAGGTGAAATACACTTAGTAGACATGTTTAGAATCAAAAAGAAAAATCTTTGATCAAAACTCGATTTTTAATGGCAAAGTTCGTAGTAAGCGCAGAACGGCTGAAAAGGGCCTAAATCTTATGTTTTGAGCGAAATTATCGTGTCTAATGCATTACCAATGGCATTTTTTCAAAACTTTTTTTTTCACGTTCTGACACTTTTATAAGGTGAAATACACTTAGTAGACATGTTTAGAATCAAAAAGAAAAATCTTTGATCAAAACTCGATTTTTAATGGCAAAGTTCGTAGTAAGCGCAGAACGGCTGAAAAGGGCCTAAATCTTATGTTTTGAGCGAAATTATCGTGTCTAATGCATTACCAATGGCATTTTTTCAAAACTTTTTTTTTCACGTTCTGACACTTTTATAAGGTGAAATACACTTAGTAGACATGTTTAGAATCAAAAAGAAAAATCTTTGATCAAAACTCGATTTTTAATGGCAAAGTTCGTAGTAAGCGCAGAACGGCTGAAAAGGGCCTAAATCTTATGTTTTGAGCGAAATTATCGTGTCTAATGCATTACCAATGGCATTTTTTCAAAACTTTTTTTTTCACGTTCTGACACTTTTATAAGGTGAAATACACTTAGTAGACATGTTTAGAATCAAAAAGAAAAATCTTTGATCAAAACTCGATTTTTAATGGCAAAGTTCGTAGTAAGCGCAGAACGGCTGAAAAGGGCCTAAATCTTATGTTTTGAGCGAAATTATCGTGTCTAATGCATTACCAATGGCATTTTTTCAAAACTTTTTTTTTCACGTTCTGACACTTTTATAAGGTGAAATACACTTAGTAGACATGTTTAGAATCAAAAAGAAAAATCTTTGATCAAAACTCGATTTTTAATGGCAAAGTTCGTAGTAAGCGCAGAACGGCTGAAAAGGGCCTAAATCTTATGTTTTGAGCGAAATTATCGTGTCTAATGCATTACCAATGGCATTTTTTCAAAACTTTTTTTTTCACGTTCTGACACTTTTATAAGGTGAAATACACTTAGTAGACATGTTTAGAATCAAAAAGAAAAATCTTTGATCAAAACTCGATTTTTAATGGCAAAGTTCGTAGTAAGCGCAGAACGGCTGAAAAGGGCCTAAATCTTATGTTTTGAGCGAAATTATCGTGTCTAATGCATTACCAATGGCATTTTTTCAAAACTTTTTTTTTCACGTTCTGACACTTTTATAAGGTGAAATACACTTAGTAGACATGTTTAGAATCAAAAAGAAAAATCTTTGATCAAAACTCGATTTTTAATGGCAAAGTTCGTAGTAAGCGCAGAACGGCTGAAAAGGGCCTAAATCTTATGTTTTGAGCGAAATTATCGTGTCTAATGCATTACCAATGGCATTTTTTCAAAACTTTTTTTTTCACGTTCTGACACTTTTATAAGGTGAAATACACTTAGTAGACATGTTTAGAATCAAAAAGAAAAATCTTTGATCAAAACTCGATTTTTAATGGCAAAGTTCGTAGTAAGCGCAGAACGGCTGAAAAGGGCCTAAATCTTATGTTTTGAGCGAAATTATCGTGTCTAATGCATTACCAATGGCATTTTTTCAAAACTTTTTTTTTCACGTTCTGACACTTTTATAAGGTGAAATACACTTAGTAGACATGTTTAGAATCAAAAAGAAAAATCTTTGATCAAAACTCGATTTTTAATGGCAAAGTTCGTAGTAAGCGCAGAACGGCTGAAAAGGGCCTAAATCTTATGTTTTGAGCGAAATTATCGTGTCTAATGCATTACCAATGGCATTTTTTCAAAACTTTTTTTTTCACGTTCTGACACTTTTATAAGGTGAAATACACTTAGTAGACATGTTTAGAATCAAAAAGAAAAATCTTTGATCAAAACTCGATTTTTAATGGCAAAGTTCGTAGTAAGCGCAGAACGGCTGAAAAGGGCCTAAATCTTATGTTTTGAGCGAAATTATCGTGTCTAATGCATTACCAATGGCATTTTTTCAAAACTTTTTTTTTCACGTTCTGACACTTTTATAAGGTGAAATACACTTAGTAGACATGTTTAGAATCAAAAAGAAAAATCTTTGATCAAAACTCGATTTTTAATGGCAAAGTTCGTAGTAAGCGCAGAACGGCTGAAAAGGGCCTAAATCTTATGTTTGAGCGAAATTATCGTGTCTAATGCATTACCAATGGCATTTTTTCAAAACTTTTTTTTCACGTTCTGACACTTTTATAAGGTGAAATACACTTAGTAGACATGTTTAGAATCAAAAAGAAAAATCTTTGATCAAAACTCGATTTTTAATGGCAAAGTTCGTAGTAAGCGCAGAACGGCTGAAAAGGGCCTAAATCTTATGTTTTGAGCGAAATTATCGTGTCTAATGCATTACCAATGGCATTTTTTCAAAACTTTTTTTTTCACGTTCTGACACTTTTATAAGGTGAAATACACTTAGTAGACATGTTTAGAATCAAAAAGAAAAATCTTTGATCAAAACTCGATTTTTAATGGCAAAGTTCGTAGTAAGCGCAGAACGGCTGAAAAGGGCCTAAATCTTATGTTTTGAGCGAAATTATCGTGTCTAATGCATTACCAATGGCATTTTTTCAAAACTTTTTTTTTCACGTTCTGACACTTTTATAAGGTGAAATACACTTAGTAGACATGTTTAGAATCAAAAAGAAAAATCTTTGATCAAAACTCGATTTTTAATGGCAAAGTTCGTAGTAAGCGCAGAACGGCTGAAAAGGGCCTAAATCTTATGTTTTGAGCGAAATTATCGTGTCTAATGCATTACCAATGGCATTTTTTCAAAACTTTTTTTTTCACGTTCTGACACTTTTATAAGGTGAAATACACTTAGTAGACATGTTTAGAATCAAAAAGAAAAATCTTTGATCAAAACTCGATTTTTAATGGCAAAGTTCGTAGTAAGCGCAGAACGGCTGAAAAGGGCCTAAATCTTATGTTTTGAGCGAAATTATCGTGTCTAATGCATTACCAATGGCATTTTTTCAAAACTTTTTTTTTCACGTTCTGACACTTTTATAAGGTGAAATACACTTAGTAGACATGTTTAGAATCAAAAAGAAAAATCTTTGATCAAAACTCGATTTTTAATGGCAAAGTTCGTAGTAAGCGCAGAACGGCTGAAAAGGGCCTAAATCTTATGTTTTGAGCGAAATTATCGTGTCTAATGCATTACCAATGGCATTTTTTCAAAACTTTTTTTTTCACGTTCTGACACTTTTATAAGGTGAAATACACTTAGTAGACATGTTTAGAATCAAAAAGAAAAATCTTTGATCAAAACTCGATTTTTAATGGCAAAGTTCGTAGTAAGCGCAGAACGGCTGAAAAGGGCCTAAATCTTATGTTTTGAGCGAAATTATCGTGTCTAATGCATTACCAATGGCATTTTTTCAAAACTTTTTTTTCACGTTCTGACACTTTATAAGGTGAAATACACTTAGTAGACATGTTTAGAATCAAAAAGAAAAATCTTTGATCAAAACTCGATTTTTAATGGCAAAGTTCGTAGTAAGCGCAGAACGGCTGAAAAGGGCCTAAATCTTATGTTTTGAGCGAAATTATCGTGTCTAATGCATTACCAATGGCATTTTTTCAAAACTTTTTTTTTCACGTTCTGACACTTTTATAAGGTGAAATACACTTAGTAGACATGTTTAGAATCAAAAAGAAAAATCTTTGATCAAAACTCGATTTTTAATGGCAAAGTTCGTAGTAAGCGCAGAACGGCTGAAAAGGGCCTAAATCTTATGTTTTGAGCGAAATTATCGTGTCTAATGCATTACCAATGGCATTTTTTCAAAACTTTTTTTTCACGTTCTGACACTTTTATAAGGTGAAATACACTTAGTAGACATGTTTAGAATCAAAAAGAAAAATCTTTGATCAAAACTCGATTTTTAATGGCAAAGTTCGTAGTAAGCGCAGAACGGCTGAAAAGGGCCTAAATCTTATGTTTTGAGCGAAATTATCGTGTCTAATGCATTACCAATGGCATTTTTTCAAAACTTTTTTTTTCACGTTCTGACACTTTTAAGGTGAAATACACTTAGTAGACATGTTTAGAATCAAAAAGAAAAATCTTTGATCAAAACTCGATTTTTAATGGCAAAGTTCGTAGTAAGCGCAGAACGGCTGAAAAGGGCCTAAATCTTATGTTTTGAGCGAAATTATCGTGTCTAATGCATTACCAATGGCATTTTTCAAAACTTTTTTTTTCACGTTCTGACACTTTTATAAGGTGAAATACACTTAGTAGACATGTTTAGAATCAAAAAGAAAATCTTTGATCAAAACTCGATTTTTAATGGCAAAGTTCGTAGTAAGCGCAGAACGGCTGAAAAGGGCCTAAATCTTATGTTTTGAGCGAAATTATCGTGTCTAATGCATTACCAATGGCATTTTTTCAAAACTTTTTTTTCACGTTCTGACACTTTTATAAGGTGAAATACACTTAGTAGACATGTTTAGAATCAAAAAGAAAAATCTTTGATCAAAACTCGATTTTTATGGCAAAGTTCGTAGTAAGCGCAGAACGGCTGAAAAGGGCCTAAATCTTATGTTTTGAGCGAAATTATCGTGTCTAATGCATTACCAATGGCATTTTTTCAAAACTTTTTTTTCACGTTCTGACACTTTATAAGGTGAAATACACTTAGTAGACATGTTTAGAATCAAAAAGAAAAATCTTTGATCAAAACTCGATTTTTAATGGCAAAGTTCGTAGTAAGCGCAGAACGGCTGAAAAGGGCCTAAATCTTATGTTTTGAGCGAAATTATCGTGTCTAATGCATTACCAATGGCATTTTTTCAAAACTTTTTTTTCACGTTCTGACACTTTTATAAGGTGAAATACACTTAGTAGACATGTTTAGAATCAAAAAGAAAAATCTTTGATCAAAACTCGATTTTTAATGGCAAAGTTCGTAGTAAGCGCAGAACGGCTGAAAAGGGCCTAAATCTTATGTTTTGAGCGAAATTATCGTGTCTAATGCATTACCAATGGCAATTTTTCAAAACTTTTTTTTCACGTTCTGACACTTTTATAAGGTGAAATACACTTAGTAGACATGTTTAGAATCAAAAAAGAAAAATCTTTGATCAAAACTCGATTTTTAATGGCAAAGTTCGTAGTAAGCGCAGAACGGCTGAAAAGGGCCTAAATCTTATGTTTTGAGCGAAATTATCGTGTCTAATGCATTACCAATGGCATTTTTCAAAACTTTTTTTTTCACGTTCTGACACTTTATAAGGTGAAATACACTTAGTAGACATGTTAAGAATCAAAAAAGAAAAATCTTTGATCAAAACTCGATTTTAATGGCAAAGTTCGTAGTAAGCGCAGAACGGCTGAAAAGGGCCTAAATCTTATGTTTTGAGCGAAATTATCGTGTCTAATGCATTACCAATGGCATTTTTTCAAAACTTTTTTTTTCACGTTCTGACACTTTTATAAGGTGAAATACACTTAGTAGACATGTTTAGAATCAAAAAAGAAAAATCTTTGATCAAAACTCGATTTTTAATGGCAAAGTTCGTAGTAAGCGCAGAACGGCTGAAAAGGGCCTAAATCTTATGTTTTGAGCGAAAATTATCGTGTCTAATGCATTACCAATGGCATTTTTTCAAAACTTTTTTTTTCACGTTCTGACACTTTTATAAGGTGAAATACACTTAGTAGACATGTTTAGAATCAAAAAGAAAAAT
>JAFMNZ010000033.1:0-60149 GCA_019207045.1 Branchiostoma floridae x Branchiostoma belcheri | reverse complement strand
CTGCGAAAGTTATAAATCGCGATATTGGAGAGGTTGAGACCCCCAGCGACATCGATTTTAGGCCTGTCCCATGCGCCTTGGCCGGGCGCTTAGATCGAGCACCATGGTGGGCGACCACAAGGCCCGGGGTTCTGTAAAGCCTTAAGAACCTTAATTTTACTCTGTCCCCTTGACAATGTATTGCGCCAGAGTATTTTCGAGCTGACGGGCGACGGATAGGCAGAGCGTCCAACGTTTGCCGTAGGAGACAATCCCCGCCGGGACTCCGTCGTCCTAGCGCCAAAGACGCGGCCTGTAGGGACTGTCTGACCGAGTTAGCAGGGTAATCAGGCGTTACCTGTGCAAGCGATGACGTCACGGCAGCTGGACAAGGCGAAAGTTATAATCGCTATATTGGAGAGGTTGAGACCACAGCGACATCGATTTTAGGCCTGTCCCATGCGCCTTGGCCGGGCGCTTAGATCGAGCACCATGGTGGCGACCACAAGGACCGGGTTCTGTAAAGCCTTAAGGAACCTTAATTTTACTCTGTCCCCTTGACAATGTATTGCGCCAGAGTATTTTCGAGCTGACGGGCGACAGGATAGGCAGAGCGTCCAACGTTTGCCGTCAGGAGACAATCCCCGCCGGACTCCGTCGTCCTAGCGCCAAGACGCGGCCTGTAGGACTGTCTGACCGACGGTTAGCAGGGTAATCAGGGATCTACCTGGCAAGCCGATGACGTCACGGCCAGCTGGACAACTGCGAAAGTTATAAATCGCGATATTGGAGAGGTTGAGACCACCAGCGACATCGATTTTAGGCCTGTCCCATGCGCCTTGGCGGGCGCTTAGATCGAGCACCATGGTGGGCGACCACAAGGACCCGGGGTTCTGTAAAGCCTTAAGAACCTTAATTTACTCTGTCCCCATTGACAATGTATTGCGCCAGAGTATTTTTCGAGCTGACGGGCGACAGGATAGGCAGAGCGTCCAACGTTTGCCGTCAGGAGACAATCCCCGCCGGACTCCGTCGTCCTAGCGCCAAAGACGCGGCCTGTAGGACTGTCTGACCGAGTTAGCAGGGTAATCAGGCGATCTACCTGTGCAAGCCGATGACGTCACGGCCAGCTGGACAACTGCGAAAGTTATAAATCGCGATATTGGAGAGGTTGAGACCACCAGCGACATCGATTTTAGGCCTGTCCCATGCGCCTTGGCCGGGCGCTTAGATCGAGCACCATGGTGGGCGACCACAAGGACCCGGGGTTCTGTAAAGCCTTAAGAACCTTAATTTTACTCTGTCCCCATTGACAATGTATTGCGCCAGAGTATTTTCGAGCTGACGGGCGACAGGATAGGCAGAGCGCCAACGTTTGCCGTCAGGAGACAATCCCCCGCGGACTCCGTCGTCCTAGCGCCAAAGACGCGGCCTGTAGGACTGTCTGACCGAGTTAGCAGGGTAATCGCGTCTACCTGTGCAAAGCCGATGACGTCACGACCAGCTGGACAACTGCGAAAGTTATAAATCGCGATATTGGAGAGGTTGAGACCACCAGCGACATCGATTTTAGGCTGTCCCATGCGCCTTGGCCGGGCGCTTAGATCGAGCACCATGGTGGGCGACCACAAGGACCGGGGTTCTGTAAAGCCTTAAGAACCTTAATTTTACTCTGTCCCCATTGACAATGTATTGCGCCAGAGTATTTTCGAGCTGACGGGCGACAGGATAGGCAGAGCGTCCAACGTTGCCGTCAGGAGACAATCCCCGCCGGACTCCGTCGTCCTAGCGCCAAAGACGCGGCCTGTAGGACTGTCTGACCGAGTTAGCAGGGTAATCAGGCGTCTACCTGTGCAAGCCGATGACGTCACGACCAGCTGGACAACTGCGAAAGTTATAAATCGCGATATTGGAGAGGTTGAGACCACCAGCGACATCGATTTAGGCCTGTCCCATGCGCCTTGGCCGGGCGCTTAGATCGAGCACCATGGTGGCGACCACAAGGACCGGGGTTCTGTAAAGCCTTAAGAACCTTAATTTTACTCTGTCCCCATTGACAATGTATTGCGCCAGAGTTTTCGAGCTGACGGGCGACAGGATAGGCAGAGCGTCCAACGTTTGCCGTCAGGAGACAATCCCCGCCGGACTCCGTCGTCCTAGCGCCAAAGACGCGGCCTGTAGGACTGTCTGACCGAGTTAGCAGGGTAATCAGGCGTCTACCTGTGCAAGCCGATGACGTCACGGCCAGCTGGACAACTGCGAAAGTTATAAATCGCGATATTGGAGAGGTTGAGACCACCAGCGACATCGATTTTAGGCCTGTCCCATGCGCCTTGGCCGGGCGCTTAGATCGAGCACCATGGTGGGCGACCACAAGGACCCGGGGTTCTGTAAAGCCTTAAGAACCTTATTTTACTCTGTCCCCATTGACAATGTATTGCGCCAGAGTATTTTCGAGCTGACGGCGACGACAGGATAGGCAGAGCGTCCAACGTTTGCCGTCAGGAGACAATCCCCGCCGGACTCCGTCGTCCTAGCGCCAAAGACGCGGCCTGTAGGACTGTCTGACCGAGTTAGCAGGGTAATCAGGCGTCTACCTGTGCAAGCCGATGACGTCACGACCAGCTGGACAACTGCGAAAGTTATAAATCGCGATATTGGAGAGGTTGAGACCACCAGCGACATCGATTTTAGGCCTGTCCCATGCGCCTTGGCCGGGCGCTTAGATCGAGCACCATGGTGGGCGACCACAAGGACCCGGGGTTCTGTAAAGCCTTAAGAACCTTAATTTTACTCTGTCCCATTGACAATGTATTGCGCCAGAGTATTTTCGAGCTGACGGGCGACAGGATAGGCAGAGCGTCCAACGTTTGCCGTCAGGAGACAATCCCCGCCGGACTCCGTCGTCCTAGCGCCAAAGACGCGGCCTGTAGGACTGTCTGACCGAGTTAGCAGGGTAATCAGGCGTCTACCTGTGCAAGCCGATGACGTCACGACCAGCTGGACAACTGCGAAAGTTATAAATCGCGATATTGGAGAGGTTGAGACCACCAGCGACATCGATTTTAGGCCTGTCCCATGCGCCTTGGCCGGGCGCTTAGATCGAGCACCATGGTGGGCGACCACAAGGACCCGGGGTTCTGTAAAGCCTTAAGAACCTTAATTTACTCTGTCCCCATTGACAATGTATTGCGCCAGAGTATTTTCGAGCTGACGGGCGACAGGATAGGCAGAGCGTCCAACGTTTGCCGTCAGGAGACAATCCCCGCCGGACTCCGTCGTCCTAGCGCCAAAGACGCGGCCTGTAGGACTGTCTGACCGAGTTAGCAGGGTAATCAGGCGTCTACCTGTGCAAGCCGATGACGTCACGACCAGCTGGACAACTGCGAAAGTTATAAATCGCGATATTGGAGAGGTTGAGACCACCAGCGACATCGATTTTAGGCCTGTCCCATGCGCCTTGGCCGGGCGCTTAGATCGAGCACCATGGTGGGCGACCACAAGGACCCGGGGTTCTGTAAAGCCTTAAGAACCTTAATTTACTGTCCCCCATTGACAATGTATTGCGCCAGAGTATTTCGAGCTGACGGGCGACAGGATAGGCAGAGCGTCCAACGTTTGCCGTCAGGAGACAATCCCCGCCGGACTCCGTCGTCCTAGCGCCAAAGACGCGGCCTGTAGGACTGTCTGACCGAGTTAGCAGGGTAATCAGGCGTCTACCTGTGCAAGCCGATGACGTCACGACCAGCTGGACAACTGCGAAAGTTATAAATCGCGATATTGGAGAGGTGGTTGAGACCACCAGCGACATCGATTTTAGGCCTGTCCCATGCGCCTTGGCCGGGCGCTTAGATCGAGCACCATGGTGGGCGACCACAAGGACCCGGGGTTCTGTAAAGCCTTAAGAACCTTAATTTTACTCTGTCCCCATTGACAATGTATTGCGCCAGAGTATTTTCGAGCTGACGGGCGACAGGATAGGCAGAGCGTCCAACGTTTGCCGTCAGGAGACAATCCCCGCCGGACTCCGTCGTCCTAGCGCCAAAGACGCGGCCTGTAGGACTGTCTGACCGAGTTAGCAGGGTAATCAGGCGTCTACCTGTGCAAGCCGATGACGTCACGACCAGCTGGACAACTGCGAAAGTTATAAATCGCGATATTGGAGAGGTTGAGACCACCAGCGACATCGATTTTAGGCCTGTCCCATGCGCCTTGGCGGGCGCTTAGATCGAGCACCATGGTGGGCGACCACAAGGACCCGGGTTCTGTAAAGCCTTAAGAACCTTAATTTTACTCTGTCCCCATTGACAATGTATTGCGCCAGAGTATTTTCGAGCTGACGGGCGACAGGATAGGCAGAGCGTCCAACGTTTGCCGTCAGGAGACAATCCCCGCCGGACTCCGTCGTCCTAGCGCCAAAGACGCGGCCTAGGACTGTCTGACCGAGTTAGCAGGGTAATCAGGCGTCTACCTGTGCAAGCCGATGACGTCACGACCAGCTGGACAACTGCGAAAGTTATAAATCGCGATATTGGAGAGGTTGAGACCACCAGCGACATCGATTTTAGGCCTGTCCCATGCGCCTTGGCCGGGCGCTTAGATCGAGCACCATGGTGGGCGACCACAAGGACCCGGGGTTCTGTAAAGCCTTAAGAACCTTAATTTTACTCTGTCCCCATTGACAATGTATTGCGCCAGAGTATTTCGAGCTGACGGGCGACAGGATAGGCAGAGCGTCCAACGTTTGCCGTCAGGAGACAATCCCCGCCGGACTCCGTCGTCCTAGCGCCAAAGACGCGGCCTGTAGGACTGTCTGACCGAGTTAGCAGGGTAATCAGGCGTCTACCTGTGCAAGCCGATGACGTCACGACCAGCTGGACAACTGCGAAAGTTATAAATCGCGATATTGGAGAGGTTGAGACCACCAGCGACATCGATTTTAGGCCTGTCCCATGCGCCTTGGCCGGGCGCTTAGATCGAGCACCATGGTGGGCGACCACAAGGACCCGGGGTTCTGTAAAGCCTTAAGAACCTTAATTTTACTCTGTCCCCATTGACAATGTATTGCGCCAGAGTATTTTCGAGCTGACGGGCGACAGGATAGGCAGAGCGTCCAACGTTTGCCGTCAGGAGACAATCCCCGCCGGACTCCGTCGTCCTAGCGCCAAAGACGCGGCCTGTAGGACTGTCTGACCGAGTTAGCAGGGTAATCAGGCGTCTACCTGTGCAAGCCGATGACGTCACGACCAGCTGGACAACTGCGAAAGTTATAAATCGCGATATTGGAGAGGTTGAGACCACCAGCGACATCGATTTTAGGCCTGTCCCATGCGCCTTGGCCGGGCGCTTAGATCGAGCACCATGGTGGGCGACCACAAGGACCCGGGGTTCTGTAAAGCCTTAAGAACCTTAATTTTACTCTGTCCCCATTGACAATGTATTGCGCCAGAGTATTTTCGAGCTGACGGGCGACAGGATAGGCAGAGCGTCCAACGTTTGCCGTCAGGAGACAATCCCCGCCGGACTCCGTCGTCCTAGCGCCAAAGACGCGGCCTGTAGGACTGTCTGACCGAGTTAGCAGGGTAATCAGGCGTCTACCTGTGCAAGCCGATGACGTCACGACCAGCTGGACAACTGCGAAAGTTATAAATCGCGATATTGGAGAGGTTGAGACCACAGCGACATCGATTTTAGGCCTGTCCCATGCGCCTTGCCGGGCGCTTAGATCGAGCACCATGGTGGGCGACCACAAGGACCCGGGGTTCTGTAAAGCCTTAAGAACCTTAATTTTACTCTGTCCCCATTGACAATGTATTGCGCCAGAGTATTTTCGAGCTGACGGGCGACAGGATAGGCAGAGCGTCCAACGTTTGCCGTCAGGAGACAATCCCCGCCGGACTCCGTCGTCCTAGCGCCAAAGACGCGGCCTGTAGGACTGTCTGACCGAGTTAGCAGGGTAATCAGGCGTCTACCTGTGCAAGCCGATGACGTCACGACCAGCTGGACAACTGCGAAAGTTATAAATCGCGATATTGGAGAGGTTGAGACCACCAGCGACATCGATTTTAGGCCTGTCCCATGCGCCTTGGCCGGGCGCTTAGATCGAGCACCATGGTGGGCGACCACAAGGACCCGGGGTTCTGTAAAGCCTTAAGAACCTTAATTTTACTCTGTCCCCATTGACAATGTATTGCGCCAGAGTATTTTCGAGCTGACGGGCGACAGGATAGGCAGAGCGTCCAACGTTTGCCGTCAGGAGACAATCCCCGCCGGACTCCGTCGTCCTAGCGCCAAAGACGCGGCCTGTAGGACTGTCTGACCGAGTTAGCAGGGTAATCAGGCGTCTACCTGTGCAAGCCGATGACGTCACGACCAGCTGGACAACTGCGAAAGTTATAAATCGCGATATTGGAGAGGTTGAGACCACCAGCGACATCGATTTTAGGCCTGTCCCATGCGCCTTGGCCGGGCGCTTAGATCGAGCACCATGGTGGGCGACCACAAGGACCCGGGGTTCTGTAAAGCCTTAAGAACCTTAATTTTACTCTGTCCCCATTGACAATGTATTGCGCCAGAGTATTTTCGAGCTGACGGGCGACAGGATAGGCAGAGCGTCCAACGTTTGCCGTCAGGAGACAATCCCCGCCGGACTCCGTCGTCCTAGCGCCAAAGACGCGGCCTGTAGGACTGTCTGACCGAGTTAGCAGGGTAATCAGGCGTCTACCTGTGCAAGCCGATGACGTCACGACCAGCTGGACAACTGCGAAAGTTATAAATCGCGATATTGGAGAGGTTGAGACCACCAGCGACATCGATTTTAGGCCTGTCCCATGCGCCTTGGCCGGGCGCTTAGATCGAGCACCATGGTGGGCGACCACAAGGACCCGGGGTTCTGTAAAGCCTTAAGAACCTTAATTTTACTCTGTCCCCATTGACAATGTATTGCGCCAGAGTATTTTCGAGCTGACGGGCGACAGGATAGGCAGAGCGTCCAACGTTTGCCGTCAGGAGACAATCCCCGCCGGACTCCGTCGTCCTAGCGCCAAAGACGCGGCCTGTAGGACTGTCTGACCGAGTTAGCAGGGTAATCAGGCGTCTACCTGTGCAAGCCGATGACGTCACGACCAGCTGGACAACTGCGAAAGTTATAAATCGCGATATTGGAGAGGTTGAGACCACCAGCGACATCGATTTTAGGCCTGTCCCATGCGCCTTGGCCGGGCGCTTAGATCGAGCACCATGGTGGGCGACCACAAGGACCCGGGGTTCTGTAAAGCCTTAAGAACCTTAATTTTACTCTGTCCCCATTGACAATGTATTGCGCCAGAGTATTTTCGAGCTGACGGGCGACAGGATAGGCAGAGCGTCCAACGTTTGCCGTCAGGAGACAATCCCCGCCGGACTCCGTCGTCCTAGCGCCAAAGACGCGGCCTGTAGGACTGTCTGACCGAGTTAGCAGGGTAATCAGGCGTCTACCTGTGCAAGCCGATGACGTCACGACCAGCTGGACAACTGCGAAAGTTATAAATCGCGATATTGGAGAGGTTGAGACCACCAGCGACATCGATTTTAGGCCTGTCCCATGCGCCTTGGCCGGGCGCTTAGATCGAGCACCATGGTGGGCGACCACAAGGACCCGGGGTTCTGTAAAGCCTTAAGAACCTTAATTTTACTCTGTCCCCATTGACAATGTATTGCGCCAGAGTATTTTCGAGCTGACGGGCGACAGGATAGGCAGAGCGTCCAACGTTTGCCGTCAGGAGACAATCCCCGCCGGACTCCGTCGTCCTAGCGCCAAAGACGCGGCCTGTAGGACTGTCTGACCGAGTTAGCAGGGTAATCAGGCGTCTACCTGTGCAAGCCGATGACGTCACGACCAGCTGGACAACTGCGAAAGTTATAAATCGCGATATTGGAGAGGTTGAGACCACCAGCGACATCGATTTTAGGCCTGTCCCATGCGCCTTGGCCGGGCGCTTAGATCGAGCACCATGGTGGGCGACCACAAGGACCCGGGGTTCTGTAAAGCCTTAAGAACCTTAATTTTACTCTGTCCCCATTGACAATGTATTGCGCCAGAGTATTTTCGAGCTGACGGGCGACAGGATAGGCAGAGCGTCCAACGTTTGCCGTCAGGAGACAATCCCCGCCGGACTCCGTCGTCCTAGCGCCAAAGACGCGGCCTGTAGGACTGTCTGACCGAGTTAGCAGGGTAATCAGGCGTCTACCTGTGCAAGCCGATGACGTCACGACCAGCTGGACAACTGCGAAAGTTATAAATCGCGATATTGGAGAGGTTGAGACCACCAGCGACATCGATTTTAGGCCTGTCCCATGCGCCTTGGCCGGGCGCTTAGATCGAGCACCATGGTGGGCGACCACAAGGACCCGGGGTTCTGTAAAGCCTTAAGAACCTTAATTTTACTCTGTCCCCATTGACAATGTATTGCGCCAGAGTATTTTCGAGCTGACGGGCGACAGGATAGGCAGAGCGTCCAACGTTTGCCGTCAGGAGACAATCCCCGCCGGACTCCGTCGTCCTAGCGCCAAAGACGCGGCCTGTAGGACTGTCTGACCGAGTTAGCAGGGTAATCAGGCGTCTACCTGTGCAAGCCGATGACGTCACGACCAGCTGGACAACTGCGAAAGTTATAAATCGCGATATTGGAGAGGTTGAGACCACCAGCGACATCGATTTTAGGCCTGTCCCATGCGCCTTGGCCGGGCGCTTAGATCGAGCACCATGGTGGGCGACCACAAGGACCGGGGTTCTGTAAAGCCTTAAGAACCTTAATTTTACTCTGTCCCCATTGACAATGTATTGCGCCAGAGTATTTTCGAGCTGACGGGCGACAGGATAGGCAGAGCGTCCAACGTTTGCCGTCAGGAGACAATCCCCGCCGGACTCCGTCGTCCTAGCGCCAAAGACGCGGCCTGTAGGACTGTCTGACCGAGTTAGCAGGGTAATCAGGCGTCTACCTGTGCAAGCCGATGACGTCACGACCAGCTGGACAACTGCGAAAGTTATAAATCGCGATATTGGAGAGGTTGAGACCACCAGCGACATCGATTTTAGGCCTGTCCCATGCGCCTTGGCCGGGCGCTTAGATCGAGCACCATGGTGGGCGACCACAAGGACCCGGGGTTCTGTAAAGCCTTAAGAACCTTAATTTTACTCTGTCCCCATTGACAATGTATTGCGCCAGAGTATTTTCGAGCTGACGGGCGACAGGATAGGCAGAGCGTCCAACGTTTGCCGTCAGGAGACAATCCCCGCCGGACTCCGTCGTCCTAGCGCCAAAGACGCGGCCTGTAGGACTGTCTGACCGAGTTAGCAGGGTAATCAGGCGTCTACCTGTGCAAGCCGATGACGTCACGACCAGCTGGACAACTGCGAAAGTTATAAATCGCGATATTGGAGAGGTTGAGACCACCAGCGACATCGATTTTAGGCCTGTCCCATGCGCCTTGGCCGGGCGCTTAGATCGAGCACCATGGTGGGCGACCACAAGGACCCGGGGTTCTGTAAAGCCTTAAGAACCTTAATTTTACTCTGTCCCCATTGACAATGTATTGCGCCAGAGTATTTTCGAGCTGACGGGCGACAGGATAGGCAGAGCGTCCAACGTTTGCCGTCAGGAGACAATCCCCGCCGGACTCCGTCGTCCTAGCGCCAAAGACGCGGCCTGTAGGACTGTCTGACCGAGTTAGCAGGGTAATCAGGCGTCTACCTGTGCAAGCCGATGACGTCACGACCAGCTGGACAACTGCGAAAGTTATAAATCGCGATATTGGAGAGGTTGAGACCACCAGCGACATCGATTTTAGGCCTGTCCCATGCGCCTTGGCCGGGCGCTTAGATCGAGCACCATGGTGGGCGACCACAAGGACCCGGGGTTCTGTAAAGCCTTAAGAACCTTAATTTTACTCTGTCCCCATTGACAATGTATTGCGCCAGAGTATTTTCGAGCTGACGGGCGACAGGATAGGCAGAGCGTCCAACGTTTGCCGTCAGGAGACAATCCCCGCCGGACTCCGTCGTCCTAGCGCCAAAGACGCGGCCTGTAGGACTGTCTGACCGAGTTAGCAGGGTAATCAGGCGTCTACCTGTGCAAGCCGATGACGTCACGACCAGCTGGACAACTGCGAAAGTTATAAATCGCGATATTGGAGAGGTTGAGACCACCAGCGACATCGATTTTAGGCCTGTCCCATGCGCCTTGGCCGGGCGCTTAGATCGAGCACCATGGTGGGCGACCACAAGGACCCGGGGTTCTGTAAAGCCTTAAGAACCTTAATTTTACTCTGTCCCCATTGACAATGTATTGCGCCAGAGTATTTTCGAGCTGACGGGCGACAGGATAGGCAGAGCGTCCAACGTTTGCCGTCAGGAGACAATCCCCGCCGGACTCCGTCGTCCTAGCGCCAAAGACGCGGCCTGTAGGACTGTCTGACCGAGTTAGCAGGGTAATCAGGCGTCTACCTGTGCAAGCCGATGACGTCACGACCAGCTGGACAACTGCGAAAGTTATAAATCGCGATATTGGAGAGGTTGAGACCACCAGCGACATCGATTTTAGGCCTGTCCCATGCGCCTTGGCCGGGCGCTTAGATCGAGCACCATGGTGGGCGACCACAAGGACCCGGGGTTCTGTAAAGCCTTAAGAACCTTAATTTTACTCTGTCCCCATTGACAATGTATTGCGCCAGAGTATTTTCGAGCTGACGGGCGACAGGATAGGCAGAGCGTCCAACGTTTGCCGTCAGGAGACAATCCCCGCCGGACTCCGTCGTCCTAGCGCCAAAGACGCGGCCTGTAGGACTGTCTGACCGAGTTAGCAGGGTAATCAGGCGTCTACCTGTGCAAGCCGATGACGTCACGACCAGCTGGACAACTGCGAAAGTTATAAATCGCGATATTGGAGAGGTTGAGACCACCAGCGACATCGATTTTAGGCCTGTCCCATGCGCCTTGGCCGGGCGCTTAGATCGAGCACCATGGTGGGCGACCACAAGGACCCGGGGTTCTGTAAAGCCTTAAGAACCTTAATTTTACTCTGTCCCCATTGACAATGTATTGCGCCAGAGTATTTTCGAGCTGACGGGCGACAGGATAGGCAGAGCGTCCAACGTTTGCCGTCAGGAGACAATCCCCGCCGGACTCCGTCGTCCTAGCGCCAAAGACGCGGCCTGTAGGACTGTCTGACCGAGTTAGCAGGGTAATCAGGCGTCTACCTGTGCAAGCCGATGACGTCACGACCAGCTGGACAACTGCGAAAGTTATAAATCGCGATATTGGAGAGGTTGAGACCACCAGCGACATCGATTTTAGGCCTGTCCCATGCGCCTTGGCCGGGCGCTTAGATCGAGCACCATGGTGGGCGACCACAAGGACCCGGGGTTCTGTAAAGCCTTAAGAACCTTAATTTTACTCTGTCCCCATTGACAATGTATTGCGCCAGAGTATTTTCGAGCTGACGGGCGACAGGATAGGCAGAGCGTCCAACGTTTGCCGTCAGGAGACAATCCCCGCCGGACTCCGTCGTCCTAGCGCCAAAGACGCGGCCTGTAGGACTGTCTGACCGAGTTAGCAGGGTAATCAGGCGTCTACCTGTGCAAGCCGATGACGTCACGACCAGCTGGACAACTGCGAAAGTTATAAATCGCGATATTGGAGAGGTTGAGACCACCAGCGACATCGATTTTAGGCCTGTCCCATGCGCCTTGGCCGGGCGCTTAGATCGAGCACCATGGTGGGCGACCACAAGGACCCGGGGTTCTGTAAAGCCTTAAGAACCTTAATTTTACTCTGTCCCCATTGACAATGTATTGCGCCAGAGTATTTTCGAGCTGACGGGCGACAGGATAGGCAGAGCGTCCAACGTTTGCCGTCAGGAGACAATCCCCGCCGGACTCCGTCGTCCTAGCGCCAAAGACGCGGCCTGTAGGACTGTCTGACCGAGTTAGCAGGGTAATCAGGCGTCTACCTGTGCAAGCCGATGACGTCACGACCAGCTGGACAACTGCGAAAGTTATAAATCGCGATATTGGAGAGGTTGAGACCACCAGCGACATCGATTTTAGGCCTGTCCCATGCGCCTTGGCCGGGCGCTTAGATCGAGCACCATGGTGGGCGACCACAAGGACCCGGGGTTCTGTAAAGCCTTAAGAACCTTAATTTTACTCTGTCCCCATTGACAATGTATTGCGCCAGAGTATTTTCGAGCTGACGGGCGACAGGATAGGCAGAGCGTCCAACGTTTGCCGTCAGGAGACAATCCCCGCCGGACTCCGTCGTCCTAGCGCCAAAGACGCGGCCTGTAGGACTGTCTGACCGAGTTAGCAGGGTAATCAGGCGTCTACCTGTGCAAGCCGATGACGTCACGACCAGCTGGACAACTGCGAAAGTTATAAATCGCGATATTGGAGAGGTTGAGACCACCAGCGACATCGATTTTAGGCCTGTCCCATGCGCCTTGGCCGGGCGCTTAGATCGAGCACCATGGTGGGCGACCACAAGGACCCGGGGTTCTGTAAAGCCTTAAGAACCTTAATTTTACTCTGTCCCCATTGACAATGTATTGCGCCAGAGTATTTTCGAGCTGACGGGCGACAGGATAGGCAGAGCGTCCAACGTTTGCCGTCAGGAGACAATCCCCGCCGGACTCCGTCGTCCTAGCGCCAAAGACGCGGCCTGTAGGACTGTCTGACCGAGTTAGCAGGGTAATCAGGCGTCTACCTGTGCAAGCCGATGACGTCACGACCAGCTGGACAACTGCGAAAGTTATAAATCGCGATATTGGAGAGGTTGAGACCACCAGCGACATCGATTTTAGGCCTGTCCCATGCGCCTTGGCCGGGCGCTTAGATCGAGCACCATGGTGGGCGACCACAAGGACCCGGGGTTCTGTAAAGCCTTAAGAACCTTAATTTTACTCTGTCCCCATTGACAATGTATTGCGCCAGAGTATTTTCGAGCTGACGGGCGACAGGATAGGCAGAGCGTCCAACGTTTGCCGTCAGGAGACAATCCCCGCCGGACTCCGTCGTCCTAGCGCCAAAGACGCGGCCTGTAGGACTGTCTGACCGAGTTAGCAGGGTAATCAGGCGTCTACCTGTGCAAGCCGATGACGTCACGACCAGCTGGACAACTGCGAAAGTTATAAATCGCGATATTGGAGAGGTTGAGACCACCAGCGACATCGATTTTAGGCCTGTCCCATGCGCCTTGGCCGGGCGCTTAGATCGAGCACCATGGTGGGCGACCACAAGGACCCGGGGTTCTGTAAAGCCTTAAGAACCTTAATTTTACTCTGTCCCCATTGACAATGTATTGCGCCAGAGTATTTTCGAGCTGACGGGCGACAGGATAGGCAGAGCGTCCAACGTTTGCCGTCAGGAGACAATCCCCGCCGGACTCCGTCGTCCTAGCGCCAAAGACGCGGCCTGTAGGACTGTCTGACCGAGTTAGCAGGGTAATCAGGCGTCTACCTGTGCAAGCCGATGACGTCACGACCAGCTGGACAACTGCGAAAGTTATAAATCGCGATATTGGAGAGGTTGAGACCACCAGCGACATCGATTTTAGGCCTGTCCCATGCGCCTTGGCCGGGCGCTTAGATCGAGCACCATGGTGGGCGACCACAAGGACCCGGGGTTCTGTAAAGCCTTAAGAACCTTAATTTTACTCTGTCCCCATTGACAATGTATTGCGCCAGAGTATTTTCGAGCTGACGGGCGACAGGATAGGCAGAGCGTCCAACGTTTGCCGTCAGGAGACAATCCCCGCCGGACTCCGTCGTCCTAGCGCCAAAGACGCGGCCTGTAGGACTGTCTGACCGAGTTAGCAGGGTAATCAGGCGTCTACCTGTGCAAGCCGATGACGTCACGACCAGCTGGACAACTGCGAAAGTTATAAATCGCGATATTGGAGAGGTTGAGACCACCAGCGACATCGATTTTAGGCCTGTCCCATGCGCCTTGGCCGGGCGCTTAGATCGAGCACCATGGTGGGCGACCACAAGGACCCGGGGTTCTGTAAAGCCTTAAGAACCTTAATTTTACTCTGTCCCCATTGACAATGTATTGCGCCAGAGTATTTTCGAGCTGACGGGCGACAGGATAGGCAGAGCGTCCAACGTTTGCCGTCAGGAGACAATCCCCGCCGGACTCCGTCGTCCTAGCGCCAAAGACGCGGCCTGTAGGACTGTCTGACCGAGTTAGCAGGGTAATCAGGCGTCTACCTGTGCAAGCCGATGACGTCACGACCAGCTGGACAACTGCGAAAGTTATAAATCGCGATATTGGAGAGGTTGAGACCACCAGCGACATCGATTTTAGGCCTGTCCCATGCGCCTTGGCCGGGCGCTTAGATCGAGCACCATGGTGGGCGACCACAAGGACCCGGGGTTCTGTAAAGCCTTAAGAACCTTAATTTTACTCTGTCCCCATTGACAATGTATTGCGCCAGAGTATTTTCGAGCTGACGGGCGACAGGATAGGCAGAGCGTCCAACGTTTGCCGTCAGGAGACAATCCCCGCCGGACTCCGTCGTCCTAGCGCCAAAGACGCGGCCTGTAGGACTGTCTGACCGAGTTAGCAGGGTAATCAGGCGTCTACCTGTGCAAGCCGATGACGTCACGACCAGCTGGACAACTGCGAAAGTTATAAATCGCGATATTGGAGAGGTTGAGACCACCAGCGACATCGATTTTAGGCCTGTCCCATGCGCCTTGGCCGGGCGCTTAGATCGAGCACCATGGTGGGCGACCACAAGGACCCGGGGTTCTGTAAAGCCTTAAGAACCTTAATTTTACTCTGTCCCCATTGACAATGTATTGCGCCAGAGTATTTTCGAGCTGACGGGCGACAGGATAGGCAGAGCGTCCAACGTTTGCCGTCAGGAGACAATCCCCGCCGGACTCCGTCGTCCTAGCGCCAAAGACGCGGCCTGTAGGACTGTCTGACCGAGTTAGCAGGGTAATCAGGCGTCTACCTGTGCAAGCCGATGACGTCACGACCAGCTGGACAACTGCGAAAGTTATAAATCGCGATATTGGAGAGGTTGAGACCACCAGCGACATCGATTTTAGGCCTGTCCCATGCGCCTTGGCCGGGCGCTTAGATCGAGCACCATGGTGGGCGACCACAAGGACCCGGGGTTCTGTAAAGCCTTAAGAACCTTAATTTTACTCTGTCCCCATTGACAATGTATTGCGCCAGAGTATTTTCGAGCTGACGGGCGACAGGATAGGCAGAGCGTCCAACGTTTGCCGTCAGGAGACAATCCCCGCCGGACTCCGTCGTCCTAGCGCCAAAGACGCGGCCTGTAGGACTGTCTGACCGAGTTAGCAGGGTAATCAGGCGTCTACCTGTGCAAGCCGATGACGTCACGACCAGCTGGACAACTGCGAAAGTTATAAATCGCGATATTGGAGAGGTTGAGACCACCAGCGACATCGATTTTAGGCCTGTCCCATGCGCCTTGGCCGGGCGCTTAGATCGAGCACCATGGTGGGCGACCACAAGGACCCGGGGTTCTGTAAAGCCTTAAGAACCTTAATTTTACTCTGTCCCCATTGACAATGTATTGCGCCAGAGTATTTTCGAGCTGACGGGCGACAGGATAGGCAGAGCGTCCAACGTTTGCCGTCAGGAGACAATCCCCGCCGGACTCCGTCGTCCTAGCGCCAAAGACGCGGCCTGTAGGACTGTCTGACCGAGTTAGCAGGGTAATCAGGCGTCTACCTGTGCAAGCCGATGACGTCACGACCAGCTGGACAACTGCGAAAGTTATAAATCGCGATATTGGAGAGGTTGAGACCACCAGCGACATCGATTTTAGGCCTGTCCCATGCGCCTTGGCCGGGCGCTTAGATCGAGCACCATGGTGGGCGACCACAAGGACCCGGGGTTCTGTAAAGCCTTAAGAACCTTAATTTTACTCTGTCCCCATTGACAATGTATTGCGCCAGAGTATTTTCGAGCTGACGGGCGACAGGATAGGCAGAGCGTCCAACGTTTGCCGTCAGGAGACAATCCCCGCCGGACTCCGTCGTCCTAGCGCCAAAGACGCGGCCTGTAGGACTGTCTGACCGAGTTAGCAGGGTAATCAGGCGTCTACCTGTGCAAGCCGATGACGTCACGACCAGCTGGACAACTGCGAAAGTTATAAATCGCGATATTGGAGAGGTTGAGACCACCAGCGACATCGATTTTAGGCCTGTCCCATGCGCCTTGGCCGGGCGCTTAGATCGAGCACCATGGTGGGCGACCACAAGGACCCGGGGTTCTGTAAAGCCTTAAGAACCTTAATTTTACTCTGTCCCCATTGACAATGTATTGCGCCAGAGTATTTTCGAGCTGACGGGCGACAGGATAGGCAGAGCGTCCAACGTTTGCCGTCAGGAGACAATCCCCGCCGGACTCCGTCGTCCTAGCGCCAAAGACGCGGCCTGTAGGACTGTCTGACCGAGTTAGCAGGGTAATCAGGCGTCTACCTGTGCAAGCCGATGACGTCACGACCAGCTGGACAACTGCGAAAGTTATAAATCGCGATATTGGAGAGGTTGAGACCACCAGCGACATCGATTTTAGGCCTGTCCCATGCGCCTTGGCCGGGCGCTTAGATCGAGCACCATGGTGGGCGACCACAAGGACCCGGGGTTCTGTAAAGCCTTAAGAACCTTAATTTTACTCTGTCCCCATTGACAATGTATTGCGCCAGAGTATTTTCGAGCTGACGGGCGACAGGATAGGCAGAGCGTCCAACGTTTGCCGTCAGGAGACAATCCCCGCCGGACTCCGTCGTCCTAGCGCCAAAGACGCGGCCTGTAGGACTGTCTGACCGAGTTAGCAGGGTAATCAGGCGTCTACCTGTGCAAGCCGATGACGTCACGGCCAGCTGGACAACTGCGAAAGTTATAAATCGCGATATTGGAGAGGTTGAGACCACCAGCGACATCGATTTTAGGCCTGTCCCATGCGCCTTGGCCGGGCGCTTAGATCGAGCACCATGGTGGGCGACCACAAGGACCCGGGGTTCTGTAAAGCCTTAAGAACCTTAATTTTACTCTGTCCCCATTGACAATGTATTGCGCCAGAGTATTTTCGAGCTGACGGGCGACAGGATAGGCAGAGCGTCCAACGTTTGCCGTCAGGAGACAATCCCCGCCGGACTCCGTCGTCCTAGCGCCAAAGACGCGGCCTGTAGGACTGTCTGACCGAGTTAGCAGGGTAATCAGGCGTCTACCTGTGCAAGCCGATGACGTCACGACCAGCTGGACAACTGCGAAAGTTATAAATCGCGATATTGGAGAGGTTGAGACCACCAGCGACATCGATTTTAGGCCTGTCCCATGCGCCTTGGCCGGGCGCTTAGATCGAGCACCATGGTGGGCGACCACAAGGACCCGGGGTTCTGTAAAGCCTTAAGAACCTTAATTTTACTCTGTCCCCATTGACAATGTATTGCGCCAGAGTATTTTCGAGCTGACGGGCGACAGGATAGGCAGAGCGTCCAACGTTTGCCGTCAGGAGACAATCCCCGCCGGACTCCGTCGTCCTAGCGCCAAAGACGCGGCCTGTAGGACTGTCTGACCGAGTTAGCAGGGTAATCAGGCGTCTACCTGTGCAAGCCGATGACGTCACGACCAGCTGGACAACTGCGAAAGTTATAAATCGCGATATTGGAGAGGTTGAGACCACCAGCGACATCGATTTTAGGCCTGTCCCATGCGCCTTGGCCGGGCGCTTAGATCGAGCACCATGGTGGGCGACCACAAGGACCCGGGGTTCTGTAAAGCCTTAAGAACCTTAATTTTACTCTGTCCCCATTGACAATGTATTGCGCCAGAGTATTTTCGAGCTGACGGGCGACAGGATAGGCAGAGCGTCCAACGTTTGCCGTCAGGAGACAATCCCCGCCGGACTCCGTCGTCCTAGCGCCAAAGACGCGGCCTGTAGGACTGTCTGACCGAGTTAGCAGGGTAATCAGGCGTCTACCTGTGCAAGCCGATGACGTCACGACCAGCTGGACAACTGCGAAAGTTATAAATCGCGATATTGGAGAGGTTGAGACCACCAGCGACATCGATTTTAGGCCTGTCCCATGCGCCTTGGCCGGGCGCTTAGATCGAGCACCATGGTGGGCGACCACAAGGACCCGGGGTTCTGTAAAGCCTTAAGAACCTTAATTTTACTCTGTCCCCATTGACAATGTATTGCGCCAGAGTATTTTCGAGCTGACGGGCGACAGGATAGGCAGAGCGTCCAACGTTTGCCGTCAGGAGACAATCCCCGCCGGACTCCGTCGTCCTAGCGCCAAAGACGCGGCCTGTAGGACTGTCTGACCGAGTTAGCAGGGTAATCAGGCGTCTACCTGTGCAAGCCGATGACGTCACGACCAGCTGGACAACTGCGAAAGTTATAAATCGCGATATTGGAGAGGTTGAGACCACCAGCGACATCGATTTTAGGCCTGTCCCATGCGCCTTGGCCGGGCGCTTAGATCGAGCACCATGGTGGGCGACCACAAGGACCCGGGGTTCTGTAAAGCCTTAAGAACCTTAATTTTACTCTGTCCCCATTGACAATGTATTGCGCCAGAGTATTTTCGAGCTGACGGGCGACAGGATAGGCAGAGCGTCCAACGTTTGCCGTCAGGAGACAATCCCCGCCGGACTCCGTCGTCCTAGCGCCAAAGACGCGGCCTGTAGGACTGTCTGACCGAGTTAGCAGGGTAATCAGGCGTCTACCTGTGCAAGCCGATGACGTCACGACCAGCTGGACAACTGCGAAAGTTATAAATCGCGATATTGGAGAGGTTGAGACCACCAGCGACATCGATTTTAGGCCTGTCCCATGCGCCTTGGCCGGGCGCTTAGATCGAGCACCATGGTGGGCGACCACAAGGACCCGGGGTTCTGTAAAGCCTTAAGAACCTTAATTTTACTCTGTCCCCATTGACAATGTATTGCGCCAGAGTATTTTCGAGCTGACGGGCGACAGGATAGGCAGAGCGTCCAACGTTTGCCGTCAGGAGACAATCCCCGCCGGACTCCGTCGTCCTAGCGCCAAAGACGCGGCCTGTAGGACTGTCTGACCGAGTTAGCAGGGTAATCAGGCGTCTACCTGTGCAAGCCGATGACGTCACGGCCAGCTGGACAACTGCGAAAGTTATAAATCGCGATATTGGAGAGGTTGAGACCACCAGCGACATCGATTTTAGGCCTGTCCCATGCGCCTTGGCCGGGCGCTTAGATCGAGCACCATGGTGGGCGACCACAAGGACCCGGGGTTCTGTAAAGCCTTAAGAACCTTAATTTTACTCTGTCCCCATTGACAATGTATTGCGCCAGAGTATTTTCGAGCTGACGGGCGACAGGATAGGCAGAGCGTCCAACGTTTGCCGTCAGGAGACAATCCCCGCCGGACTCCGTCGTCCTAGCGCCAAAGACGCGGCCTGTAGGACTGTCTGACCGAGTTAGCAGGGTAATCAGGCGTCTACCTGTGCAAGCCGATGACGTCACGGCCAGCTGGACAACTGCGAAAGTTATAAATCGCGATATTGGAGAGGTTGAGACCACCAGCGACATCGATTTTAGGCCTGTCCCATGCGCCTTGGCCGGGCGCTTAGATCGAGCACCATGGTGGGCGACCACAAGGACCCGGGGTTCTGTAAAGCCTTAAGAACCTTAATTTTACTCTGTCCCCATTGACAATGTATTGCGCCAGAGTATTTTCGAGCTGACGGGCGACAGGATAGGCAGAGCGTCCAACGTTTGCCGTCAGGAGACAATCCCCGCCGGACTCCGTCGTCCTAGCGCCAAAGACGCGGCCTGTAGGACTGTCTGACCGAGTTAGCAGGGTAATCAGGCGTCTACCTGTGCAAGCCGATGACGTCACGGCCAGCTGGACAACTGCGAAAGTTATAAATCGCGATATTGGAGAGGTTGAGACCACCAGCGACATCGATTTTAGGCCTGTCCCATGCGCCTTGGCCGGGCGCTTAGATCGAGCACCATGGTGGGCGACCACAAGGACCCGGGGTTCTGTAAAGCCTTAAGAACCTTAATTTTACTCTGTCCCCATTGACAATGTATTGCGCCAGAGTATTTTCGAGCTGACGGGCGACAGGATAGGCAGAGCGTCCAACGTTTGCCGTCAGGAGACAATCCCCGCCGGACTCCGTCGTCCTAGCGCCAAAGACGCGGCCTGTAGGACTGTCTGACCGAGTTAGCAGGGTAATCAGGCGTCTACCTGTGCAAGCCGATGACGTCACGGCCAGCTGGACAACTGCGAAAGTTATAAATCGCGATATTGGAGAGGTTGAGACCACCAGCGACATCGATTTTAGGCCTGTCCCATGCGCCTTGGCCGGGCGCTTAGATCGAGCACCATGGTGGGCGACCACAAGGACCCGGGTTCTGTAAAGCCTTAAGAACCTTAATTTTACTCTGTCCCCATTGACAATGTATTGCGCCAGAGTATTTTCGAGCTGACGGGCGACAGGATAGGCAGAGCGTCCAACGTTTGCCGTCAGGAGACAATCCCCGCCGGACTCCGTCGTCCTAGCGCCAAAGACGCGGCCTGTAGGACTGTCTGACCGAGTTAGCAGGGTAATCAGGCGTCTACCTGTGCAAGCCGATGACGTCACGGCCAGCTGGACAACTGCGAAAGTTATAAATCGCGATATTGGAGAGGTTGAGACCACCAGCGACATCGATTTTAGGCCTGTCCCATGCGCCTTGGCCGGGCGCTTAGATCGAGCACCATGGTGGGCGACCACAAGGACCCGGGGTTCTGTAAAGCCTTAAGAACCTTAATTTTACTCTGTCCCCATTGACAATGTATTGCGCCAGAGTATTTTCGAGCTGACGGGCGACAGGATAGGCAGAGCGTCCAACGTTTGCCGTCAGGAGACAATCCCCGCCGGACTCCGTCGTCCTAGCGCCAAAGACGCGGCCTGTAGGACTGTCTGACCGAGTTAGCAGGGTAATCAGGCGTCTACCTGTGCAAGCCGATGACGTCACGGCCAGCTGGACAACTGCGAAAGTTATAAATCGCGATATTGGAGAGGTTGAGACCACCAGCGACATCGATTTTAGGCCTGTCCCATGCGCCTTGGCCGGGCGCTTAGATCGAGCACCATGGTGGGCGACCACAAGGACCCGGGGTTCTGTAAAGCCTTAAGAACCTTAATTTTACTCTGTCCCCATTGACAATGTATTGCGCCAGAGTATTTTCGAGCTGACGGGCGACAGGATAGGCAGAGCGTCCAACGTTTGCCGTCAGGAGACAATCCCCGCCGGACTCCGTCGTCCTAGCGCCAAAGACGCGGCCTGTAGGACTGTCTGACCGAGTTAGCAGGGTAATCAGGCGTCTACCTGTGCAAGCCGATGACGTCACGGCCAGCTGGACAACTGCGAAAGTTATAAATCGCGATATTGGAGAGGTTGAGACCACCAGCGACATCGATTTTAGGCCTGTCCCATGCGCCTTGGCCGGGCGCTTAGATCGAGCACCATGGTGGGCGACCACAAGGACCCGGGGTTCTGTAAAGCCTTAAGAACCTTAATTTTACTCTGTCCCCATTGACAATGTATTGCGCCAGAGTATTTTCGAGCTGACGGGCGACAGGATAGGCAGAGCGTCCAACGTTTGCCGTCAGGAGACAATCCCCGCCGGACTCCGTCGTCCTAGCGCCAAAGACGCGGCCTGTAGGACTGTCTGACCGAGTTAGCAGGGTAATCAGGCGTCTACCTGTGCAAGCCGATGACGTCACGGCCAGCTGGACAACTGCGAAAGTTATAAATCGCGATATTGGAGAGGTTGAGACCACCAGCGACATCGATTTTAGGCCTGTCCCATGCGCCTTGGCCGGGCGCTTAGATCGAGCACCATGGTGGGCGACCACAAGGACCCGGGGTTCTGTAAAGCCTTAAGAACCTTAATTTTACTCTGTCCCCATTGACAATGTATTGCGCCAGAGTATTTTCGAGCTGACGGGCGACAGGATAGGCAGAGCGTCCAACGTTTGCCGTCAGGAGACAATCCCCGCCGGACTCCGTCGTCCTAGCGCCAAAGACGCGGCCTGTAGGACTGTCTGACCGAGTTAGCAGGGTAATCAGGCGTCTACCTGTGCAAGCCGATGACGTCACGGCCAGCTGGACAACTGCGAAAGTTATAAATCGCGATATTGGAGAGGTTGAGACCACCAGCGACATCGATTTTAGGCCTGTCCCATGCGCCTTGGCCGGGCGCTTAGATCGAGCACCATGGTGGGCGACCACAAGGACCCGGGGTTCTGTAAAGCCTTAAGAACCTTAATTTTACTCTGTCCCCATTGACAATGTATTGCGCCAGAGTATTTTCGAGCTGACGGGCGACAGGATAGGCAGAGCGTCCAACGTTTGCCGTCAGGAGACAATCCCCGCCGGACTCCGTCGTCCTAGCGCCAAAGACGCGGCCTGTAGGACTGTCTGACCGAGTTAGCAGGGTAATCAGGCGTCTACCTGTGCAAGCCGATGACGTCACGGCCAGCTGGACAACTGCGAAAGTTATAAATCGCGATATTGGAGAGGTTGAGACCACCAGCGACATCGATTTTAGGCCTGTCCCATGCGCCTTGGCCGGGCGCTTAGATCGAGCACCATGGTGGGCGACCACAAGGACCCGGGGTTCTGTAAAGCCTTAAGAACCTTAATTTTACTCTGTCCCCATTGACAATGTATTGCGCCAGAGTATTTTCGAGCTGACGGGCGACAGGATAGGCAGAGCGTCCAACGTTTGCCGTCAGGAGACAATCCCCGCCGGACTCCGTCGTCCTAGCGCCAAAGACGCGGCCTGTAGGACTGTCTGACCGAGTTAGCAGGGTAATCAGGCGTCTACCTGTGCAAGCCGATGACGTCACGGCCAGCTGGACAACTGCGAAAGTTATAAATCGCGATATTGGAGAGGTTGAGACCACCAGCGACATCGATTTTAGGCCTGTCCCATGCGCCTTGGCCGGGCGCTTAGATCGAGCACCATGGTGGGCGACCACAAGGACCCGGGGTTCTGTAAAGCCTTAAGAACCTTAATTTTACTCTGTCCCCATTGACAATGTATTGCGCCAGAGTATTTTCGAGCTGACGGGCGACAGGATAGGCAGAGCGTCCAACGTTTGCCGTCAGGAGACAATCCCCGCCGGACTCCGTCGTCCTAGCGCCAAAGACGCGGCCTGTAGGACTGTCTGACCGAGTTAGCAGGGTAATCAGGCGTCTACCTGTGCAAGCCGATGACGTCACGGCCAGCTGGACAACTGCGAAAGTTATAAATCGCGATATTGGAGAGGTTGAGACCACCAGCGACATCGATTTTAGGCCTGTCCCATGCGCCTTGGCCGGGCGCTTAGATCGAGCACCATGGTGGGCGACCACAAGGACCCGGGGTTCTGTAAAGCCTTAAGAACCTTAATTTTACTCTGTCCCCATTGACAATGTATTGCGCCAGAGTATTTTCGAGCTGACGGGCGACAGGATAGGCAGAGCGTCCAACGTTTGCCGTCAGGAGACAATCCCCGCCGGACTCCGTCGTCCTAGCGCCAAAGACGCGGCCTGTAGGACTGTCTGACCGAGTTAGCAGGGTAATCAGGCGTCTACCTGTGCAAGCCGATGACGTCACGGCCAGCTGGACAACTGCGAAAGTTATAAATCGCGATATTGGAGAGGTTGAGACCACCAGCGACATCGATTTTAGGCCTGTCCCATGCGCCTTGGCCGGGCGCTTAGATCGAGCACCATGGTGGGCGACCACAAGGACCCGGGGTTCTGTAAAGCCTTAAGAACCTTAATTTTACTCTGTCCCCATTGACAATGTATTGCGCCAGAGTATTTTCGAGCTGACGGGCGACAGGATAGGCAGAGCGTCCAACGTTTGCCGTCAGGAGACAATCCCCGCCGGACTCCGTCGTCCTAGCGCCAAAGACGCGGCCTGTAGGACTGTCTGACCGAGTTAGCAGGGTAATCAGGCGTCTACCTGTGCAAGCCGATGACGTCACGGCCAGCTGGACAACTGCGAAAGTTATAAATCGCGATATTGGAGAGGTTGAGACCACCAGCGACATCGATTTTAGGCCTGTCCCATGCGCCTTGGCCGGGCGCTTAGATCGAGCACCATGGTGGGCGACCACAAGGACCCGGGGTTCTGTAAAGCCTTAAGAACCTTAATTTTACTCTGTCCCCATTGACAATGTATTGCGCCAGAGTATTTTCGAGCTGACGGGCGACAGGATAGGCAGAGCGTCCAACGTTTGCCGTCAGGAGACAATCCCCGCCGGACTCCGTCGTCCTAGCGCCAAAGACGCGGCCTGTAGGACTGTCTGACCGAGTTAGCAGGGTAATCAGGCGTCTACCTGTGCAAGCCGATGACGTCACGGCCAGCTGGACAACTGCGAAAGTTATAAATCGCGATATTGGAGAGGTTGAGACCACCAGCGACATCGATTTTAGGCCTGTCCCATGCGCCTTGGCCGGGCGCTTAGATCGAGCACCATGGTGGGCGACCACAAGGACCCGGGGTTCTGTAAAGCCTTAAGAACCTTAATTTTACTCTGTCCCCATTGACAATGTATTGCGCCAGAGTATTTTCGAGCTGACGGGCGACAGGATAGGCAGAGCGTCCAACGTTTGCCGTCAGGAGACAATCCCCGCCGGACTCCGTCGTCCTAGCGCCAAAGACGCGGCCTGTAGGACTGTCTGACCGAGTTAGCAGGGTAATCAGGCGTCTACCTGTGCAAGCCGATGACGTCACGGCCAGCTGGACAACTGCGAAAGTTATAAATCGCGATATTGGAGAGGTTGAGACCACCAGCGACATCGATTTTAGGCCTGTCCCATGCGCCTTGGCCGGGCGCTTAGATCGAGCACCATGGTGGGCGACCACAAGGACCCGGGGTTCTGTAAAGCCTTAAGAACCTTAATTTTACTCTGTCCCCATTGACAATGTATTGCGCCAGAGTATTTTCGAGCTGACGGGCGACAGGATAGGCAGAGCGTCCAACGTTTGCCGTCAGGAGACAATCCCCGCCGGACTCCGTCGTCCTAGCGCCAAAGACGCGGCCTGTAGGACTGTCTGACCGAGTTAGCAGGGTAATCAGGCGTCTACCTGTGCAAGCCGATGACGTCACGGCCAGCTGGACAACTGCGAAAGTTATAAATCGCGATATTGGAGAGGTTGAGACCACCAGCGACATCGATTTTAGGCCTGTCCCATGCGCCTTGGCCGGGCGCTTAGATCGAGCACCATGGTGGGCGACCACAAGGACCCGGGGTTCTGTAAAGCCTTAAGAACCTTAATTTTACTCTGTCCCCATTGACAATGTATTGCGCCAGAGTATTTTCGAGCTGACGGGCGACAGGATAGGCAGAGCGTCCAACGTTTGCCGTCAGGAGACAATCCCCGCCGGACTCCGTCGTCCTAGCGCCAAAGACGCGGCCTGTAGGACTGTCTGACCGAGTTAGCAGGGTAATCAGGCGTCTACCTGTGCAAGCCGATGACGTCACGGCCAGCTGGACAACTGCGAAAGTTATAAATCGCGATATTGGAGAGGTTGAGACCACCAGCGACATCGATTTTAGGCCTGTCCCATGCGCCTTGGCCGGGCGCTTAGATCGAGCACCATGGTGGGCGACCACAAGGACCCGGGGTTCTGTAAAGCCTTAAGAACCTTAATTTTACTCTGTCCCCATTGACAATGTATTGCGCCAGAGTATTTTCGAGCTGACGGGCGACAGGATAGGCAGAGCGTCCAACGTTTGCCGTCAGGAGACAATCCCCGCCGGACTCCGTCGTCCTAGCGCCAAAGACGCGGCCTGTAGGACTGTCTGACCGAGTTAGCAGGGTAATCAGGCGTCTACCTGTGCAAGCCGATGACGTCACGGCCAGCTGGACAACTGCGAAAGTTATAAATCGCGATATTGGAGAGGTTGAGACCACCAGCGACATCGATTTTAGGCCTGTCCCATGCGCCTTGGCCGGGCGCTTAGATCGAGCACCATGGTGGGCGACCACAAGGACCCGGGGTTCTGTAAAGCCTTAAGAACCTTAATTTTACTCTGTCCCCATTGACAATGTATTGCGCCAGAGTATTTTCGAGCTGACGGGCGACAGGATAGGCAGAGCGTCCAACGTTTGCCGTCAGGAGACAATCCCCGCCGGACTCCGTCGTCCTAGCGCCAAAGACGCGGCCTGTAGGACTGTCTGACCGAGTTAGCAGGGTAATCAGGCGTCTACCTGTGCAAGCCGATGACGTCACGGCCAGCTGGACAACTGCGAAAGTTATAAATCGCGATATTGGAGAGGTTGAGACCACCAGCGACATCGATTTTAGGCCTGTCCCATGCGCCTTGGCCGGGCGCTTAGATCGAGCACCATGGTGGGCGACCACAAGGACCCGGGGTTCTGTAAAGCCTTAAGAACCTTAATTTTACTCTGTCCCCATTGACAATGTATTGCGCCAGAGTATTTTCGAGCTGACGGGCGACAGGATAGGCAGAGCGTCCAACGTTTGCCGTCAGGAGACAATCCCCGCCGGACTCCGTCGTCCTAGCGCCAAAGACGCGGCCTGTAGGACTGTCTGACCGAGTTAGCAGGGTAATCAGGCGTCTACCTGTGCAAGCCGATGACGTCACGGCCAGCTGGACAACTGCGAAAGTTATAAATCGCGATATTGGAGAGGTTGAGACCACCAGCGACATCGATTTTAGGCCTGTCCCATGCGCCTTGGCCGGGCGCTTAGATCGAGCACCATGGTGGGCGACCACAAGGACCCGGGGTTCTGTAAAGCCTTAAGAACCTTAATTTTACTCTGTCCCCATTGACAATGTATTGCGCCAGAGTATTTTCGAGCTGACGGGCGACAGGATAGGCAGAGCGTCCAACGTTTGCCGTCAGGAGACAATCCCCGCCGGACTCCGTCGTCCTAGCGCCAAAGACGCGGCCTGTAGGACTGTCTGACCGAGTTAGCAGGGTAATCAGGCGTCTACCTGTGCAAGCCGATGACGTCACGGCCAGCTGGACAACTGCGAAAGTTATAAATCGCGATATTGGAGAGGTTGAGACCACCAGCGACATCGATTTTAGGCCTGTCCCATGCGCCTTGGCCGGGCGCTTAGATCGAGCACCATGGTGGGCGACCACAAGGACCCGGGGTTCTGTAAAGCCTTAAGAACCTTAATTTTACTCTGTCCCCATTGACAATGTATTGCGCCAGAGTATTTTCGAGCTGACGGGCGACAGGATAGGCAGAGCGTCCAACGTTTGCCGTCAGGAGACAATCCCCGCCGGACTCCGTCGTCCTAGCGCCAAAGACGCGGCCTGTAGGACTGTCTGACCGAGTTAGCAGGGTAATCAGGCGTCTACCTGTGCAAGCCGATGACGTCACGGCCAGCTGGACAACTGCGAAAGTTATAAATCGCGATATTGGAGAGGTTGAGACCACCAGCGACATCGATTTTAGGCCTGTCCCATGCGCCTTGGCCGGGCGCTTAGATCGAGCACCATGGTGGGCGACCACAAGGACCCGGGGTTCTGTAAAGCCTTAAGAACCTTAATTTTACTCTGTCCCCATTGACAATGTATTGCGCCAGAGTATTTTCGAGCTGACGGGCGACAGGATAGGCAGAGCGTCCAACGTTTGCCGTCAGGAGACAATCCCCGCCGGACTCCGTCGTCCTAGCGCCAAAGACGCGGCCTGTAGGACTGTCTGACCGAGTTAGCAGGGTAATCAGGCGTCTACCTGTGCAAGCCGATGACGTCACGGCCAGCTGGACAACTGCGAAAGTTATAAATCGCGATATTGGAGAGGTTGAGACCACCAGCGACATCGATTTTAGGCCTGTCCCATGCGCCTTGGCCGGGCGCTTAGATCGAGCACCATGGTGGGCGACCACAAGGACCCGGGGTTCTGTAAAGCCTTAAGAACCTTAATTTTACTCTGTCCCCATTGACAATGTATTGCGCCAGAGTATTTTCGAGCTGACGGGCGACAGGATAGGCAGAGCGTCCAACGTTTGCCGTCAGGAGACAATCCCCGCCGGACTCCGTCGTCCTAGCGCCAAAGACGCGGCCTGTAGGACTGTCTGACCGAGTTAGCAGGGTAATCAGGCGTCTACCTGTGCAAGCCGATGACGTCACGGCCAGCTGGACAACTGCGAAAGTTATAAATCGCGATATTGGAGAGGTTGAGACCACCAGCGACATCGATTTTAGGCCTGTCCCATGCGCCTTGGCCGGGCGCTTAGATCGAGCACCATGGTGGGCGACCACAAGGACCCGGGGTTCTGTAAAGCCTTAAGAACCTTAATTTTACTCTGTCCCCATTGACAATGTATTGCGCCAGAGTATTTTCGAGCTGACGGGCGACAGGATAGGCAGAGCGTCCAACGTTTGCCGTCAGGAGACAATCCCCGCCGGACTCCGTCGTCCTAGCGCCAAAGACGCGGCCTGTAGGACTGTCTGACCGAGTTAGCAGGGTAATCAGGCGTCTACCTGTGCAAGCCGATGACGTCACGGCCAGCTGGACAACTGCGAAAGTTATAAATCGCGATATTGGAGAGGTTGAGACCACCAGCGACATCGATTTTAGGCCTGTCCCATGCGCCTTGGCCGGGCGCTTAGATCGAGCACCATGGTGGGCGACCACAAGGACCCGGGGTTCTGTAAAGCCTTAAGAACCTTAATTTTACTCTGTCCCCATTGACAATGTATTGCGCCAGAGTATTTTCGAGCTGACGGGCGACAGGATAGGCAGAGCGTCCAACGTTTGCCGTCAGGAGACAATCCCCGCCGGACTCCGTCGTCCTAGCGCCAAAGACGCGGCCTGTAGGACTGTCTGACCGAGTTAGCAGGGTAATCAGGCGTCTACCTGTGCAAGCCGATGACGTCACGGCCAGCTGGACAACTGCGAAAGTTATAAATCGCGATATTGGAGAGGTTGAGACCACCAGCGACATCGATTTTAGGCCTGTCCCATGCGCCTTGGCCGGGCGCTTAGATCGAGCACCATGGTGGGCGACCACAAGGACCCGGGGTTCTGTAAAGCCTTAAGAACCTTAATTTTACTCTGTCCCCATTGACAATGTATTGCGCCAGAGTATTTTCGAGCTGACGGGCGACAGGATAGGCAGAGCGTCCAACGTTTGCCGTCAGGAGACAATCCCCGCCGGACTCCGTCGTCCTAGCGCCAAAGACGCGGCCTGTAGGACTGTCTGACCGAGTTAGCAGGGTAATCAGGCGTCTACCTGTGCAAGCCGATGACGTCACGGCCAGCTGGACAACTGCGAAAGTTATAAATCGCGATATTGGAGAGGTTGAGACCACCAGCGACATCGATTTTAGGCCTGTCCCATGCGCCTTGGCCGGGCGCTTAGATCGAGCACCATGGTGGGCGACCACAAGGACCCGGGGTTCTGTAAAGCCTTAAGAACCTTAATTTTACTCTGTCCCCATTGACAATGTATTGCGCCAGAGTATTTTCGAGCTGACGGGCGACAGGATAGGCAGAGCGTCCAACGTTTGCCGTCAGGAGACAATCCCCGCCGGACTCCGTCGTCCTAGCGCCAAAGACGCGGCCTGTAGGACTGTCTGACCGAGTTAGCAGGGTAATCAGGCGTCTACCTGTGCAAGCCGATGACGTCACGGCCAGCTGGACAACTGCGAAAGTTATAAATCGCGATATTGGAGAGGTTGAGACCACCAGCGACATCGATTTTAGGCCTGTCCCATGCGCCTTGGCCGGGCGCTTAGATCGAGCACCATGGTGGGCGACCACAAGGACCCGGGGTTCTGTAAAGCCTTAAGAACCTTAATTTTACTCTGTCCCCATTGACAATGTATTGCGCCAGAGTATTTTCGAGCTGACGGGCGACAGGATAGGCAGAGCGTCCAACGTTTGCCGTCAGGAGACAATCCCCGCCGGACTCCGTCGTCCTAGCGCCAAAGACGCGGCCTGTAGGACTGTCTGACCGAGTTAGCAGGGTAATCAGGCGTCTACCTGTGCAAGCCGATGACGTCACGGCCAGCTGGACAACTGCGAAAGTTATAAATCGCGATATTGGAGAGGTTGAGACCACCAGCGACATCGATTTTAGGCCTGTCCCATGCGCCTTGGCCGGGCGCTTAGATCGAGCACCATGGTGGGCGACCACAAGGACCCGGGGTTCTGTAAAGCCTTAAGAACCTTAATTTTACTCTGTCCCCATTGACAATGTATTGCGCCAGAGTATTTTCGAGCTGACGGGCGACAGGATAGGCAGAGCGTCCAACGTTTGCCGTCAGGAGACAATCCCCGCCGGACTCCGTCGTCCTAGCGCCAAAGACGCGGCCTGTAGGACTGTCTGACCGAGTTAGCAGGGTAATCAGGCGTCTACCTGTGCAAGCCGATGACGTCACGGCCAGCTGGACAACTGCGAAAGTTATAAATCGCGATATTGGAGAGGTTGAGACCACCAGCGACATCGATTTTAGGCCTGTCCCATGCGCCTTGGCCGGGCGCTTAGATCGAGCACCATGGTGGGCGACCACAAGGACCCGGGGTTCTGTAAAGCCTTAAGAACCTTAATTTTACTCTGTCCCCATTGACAATGTATTGCGCCAGAGTATTTTCGAGCTGACGGGCGACAGGATAGGCAGAGCGTCCAACGTTTGCCGTCAGGAGACAATCCCCGCCGGACTCCGTCGTCCTAGCGCCAAAGACGCGGCCTGTAGGACTGTCTGACCGAGTTAGCAGGGTAATCAGGCGTCTACCTGTGCAAGCCGATGACGTCACGGCCAGCTGGACAACTGCGAAAGTTATAAATCGCGATATTGGAGAGGTTGAGACCACCAGCGACATCGATTTTAGGCCTGTCCCATGCGCCTTGGCCGGGCGCTTAGATCGAGCACCATGGTGGGCGACCACAAGGACCCGGGGTTCTGTAAAGCCTTAAGAACCTTAATTTTACTCTGTCCCCATTGACAATGTATTGCGCCAGAGTATTTTCGAGCTGACGGGCGACAGGATAGGCAGAGCGTCCAACGTTTGCCGTCAGGAGACAATCCCCGCCGGACTCCGTCGTCCTAGCGCCAAAGACGCGGCCTGTAGGACTGTCTGACCGAGTTAGCAGGGTAATCAGGCGTCTACCTGTGCAAGCCGATGACGTCACGGCCAGCTGGACAACTGCGAAAGTTATAAATCGCGATATTGGAGAGGTTGAGACCACCAGCGACATCGATTTTAGGCCTGTCCCATGCGCCTTGGCCGGGCGCTTAGATCGAGCACCATGGTGGGCGACCACAAGGACCCGGGGTTCTGTAAAGCCTTAAGAACCTTAATTTTACTCTGTCCCCATTGACAATGTATTGCGCCAGAGTATTTTCGAGCTGACGGGCGACAGGATAGGCAGAGCGTCCAACGTTTGCCGTCAGGAGACAATCCCCGCCGGACTCCGTCGTCCTAGCGCCAAAGACGCGGCCTGTAGGACTGTCTGACCGAGTTAGCAGGGTAATCAGGCGTCTACCTGTGCAAGCCGATGACGTCACGGCCAGCTGGACAACTGCGAAAGTTATAAATCGCGATATTGGAGAGGTTGAGACCACCAGCGACATCGATTTTAGGCCTGTCCCATGCGCCTTGGCCGGGCGCTTAGATCGAGCACCATGGTGGGCGACCACAAGGACCCGGGGTTCTGTAAAGCCTTAAGAACCTTAATTTTACTCTGTCCCCATTGACAATGTATTGCGCCAGAGTATTTTCGAGCTGACGGGCGACAGGATAGGCAGAGCGTCCAACGTTTGCCGTCAGGAGACAATCCCCGCCGGACTCCGTCGTCCTAGCGCCAAAGACGCGGCCTGTAGGACTGTCTGACCGAGTTAGCAGGGTAATCAGGCGTCTACCTGTGCAAGCCGATGACGTCACGGCCAGCTGGACAACTGCGAAAGTTATAAATCGCGATATTGGAGAGGTTGAGACCACCAGCGACATCGATTTTAGGCCTGTCCCATGCGCCTTGGCCGGGCGCTTAGATCGAGCACCATGGTGGGCGACCACAAGGACCCGGGGTTCTGTAAAGCCTTAAGAACCTTAATTTTACTCTGTCCCCATTGACAATGTATTGCGCCAGAGTATTTTCGAGCTGACGGGCGACAGGATAGGCAGAGCGTCCAACGTTTGCCGTCAGGAGACAATCCCCGCCGGACTCCGTCGTCCTAGCGCCAAAGACGCGGCCTGTAGGACTGTCTGACCGAGTTAGCAGGGTAATCAGGCGTCTACCTGTGCAAGCCGATGACGTCACGGCCAGCTGGACAACTGCGAAAGTTATAAATCGCGATATTGGAGAGGTTGAGACCACCAGCGACATCGATTTTAGGCCTGTCCCATGCGCCTTGGCCGGGCGCTTAGATCGAGCACCATGGTGGGCGACCACAAGGACCCGGGGTTCTGTAAAGCCTTAAGAACCTTAATTTTACTCTGTCCCCATTGACAATGTATTGCGCCAGAGTATTTTCGAGCTGACGGGCGACAGGATAGGCAGAGCGTCCAACGTTTGCCGTCAGGAGACAATCCCCGCCGGACTCCGTCGTCCTAGCGCCAAAGACGCGGCCTGTAGGACTGTCTGACCGAGTTAGCAGGGTAATCAGGCGTCTACCTGTGCAAGCCGATGACGTCACGGCCAGCTGGACAACTGCGAAAGTTATAAATCGCGATATTGGAGAGGTTGAGACCACCAGCGACATCGATTTTAGGCCTGTCCCATGCGCCTTGGCCGGGCGCTTAGATCGAGCACCATGGTGGGCGACCACAAGGACCCGGGGTTCTGTAAAGCCTTAAGAACCTTAATTTTACTCTGTCCCCATTGACAATGTATTGCGCCAGAGTATTTTCGAGCTGACGGGCGACAGGATAGGCAGAGCGTCCAACGTTTGCCGTCAGGAGACAATCCCCGCCGGACTCCGTCGTCCTAGCGCCAAAGACGCGGCCTGTAGGACTGTCTGACCGAGTTAGCAGGGTAATCAGGCGTCTACCTGTGCAAGCCGATGACGTCACGGCCAGCTGGACAACTGCGAAAGTTATAAATCGCGATATTGGAGAGGTTGAGACCACCAGCGACATCGATTTTAGGCCTGTCCCATGCGCCTTGGCCGGGCGCTTAGATCGAGCACCATGGTGGGCGACCACAAGGACCCGGGGTTCTGTAAAGCCTTAAGAACCTTAATTTTACTCTGTCCCCATTGACAATGTATTGCGCCAGAGTATTTTCGAGCTGACGGGCGACAGGATAGGCAGAGCGTCCAACGTTTGCCGTCAGGAGACAATCCCCGCCGGACTCCGTCGTCCTAGCGCCAAAGACGCGGCCTGTAGGACTGTCTGACCGAGTTAGCAGGGTAATCAGGCGTCTACCTGTGCAAGCCGATGACGTCACGGCCAGCTGGACAACTGCGAAAGTTATAAATCGCGATATTGGAGAGGTTGAGACCACCAGCGACATCGATTTTAGGCCTGTCCCATGCGCCTTGGCCGGGCGCTTAGATCGAGCACCATGGTGGGCGACCACAAGGACCCGGGGTTCTGTAAAGCCTTAAGAACCTTAATTTTACTCTGTCCCCATTGACAATGTATTGCGCCAGAGTATTTTCGAGCTGACGGGCGACAGGATAGGCAGAGCGTCCAACGTTTGCCGTCAGGAGACAATCCCCGCCGGACTCCGTCGTCCTAGCGCCAAAGACGCGGCCTGTAGGACTGTCTGACCGAGTTAGCAGGGTAATCAGGCGTCTACCTGTGCAAGCCGATGACGTCACGGCCAGCTGGACAACTGCGAAAGTTATAAATCGCGATATTGGAGAGGTTGAGACCACCAGCGACATCGATTTTAGGCCTGTCCCATGCGCCTTGGCCGGGCGCTTAGATCGAGCACCATGGTGGGCGACCACAAGGACCCGGGGTTCTGTAAAGCCTTAAGAACCTTAATTTTACTCTGTCCCCATTGACAATGTATTGCGCCAGAGTATTTTCGAGCTGACGGGCGACAGGATAGGCAGAGCGTCCAACGTTTGCCGTCAGGAGACAATCCCCGCCGGACTCCGTCGTCCTAGCGCCAAAGACGCGGCCTGTAGGACTGTCTGACCGAGTTAGCAGGGTAATCAGGCGTCTACCTGTGCAAGCCGATGACGTCACGGCCAGCTGGACAACTGCGAAAGTTATAAATCGCGATATTGGAGAGGTTGAGACCACCAGCGACATCGATTTTAGGCCTGTCCCATGCGCCTTGGCCGGGCGCTTAGATCGAGCACCATGGTGGGCGACCACAAGGACCCGGGGTTCTGTAAAGCCTTAAGAACCTTAATTTTACTCTGTCCCCATTGACAATGTATTGCGCCAGAGTATTTTCGAGCTGACGGGCGACAGGATAGGCAGAGCGTCCAACGTTTGCCGTCAGGAGACAATCCCCGCCGGACTCCGTCGTCCTAGCGCCAAAGACGCGGCCTGTAGGACTGTCTGACCGAGTTAGCAGGGTAATCAGGCGTCTACCTGTGCAAGCCGATGACGTCACGGCCAGCTGGACAACTGCGAAAGTTATAAATCGCGATATTGGAGAGGTTGAGACCACCAGCGACATCGATTTTAGGCCTGTCCCATGCGCCTTGGCCGGGCGCTTAGATCGAGCACCATGGTGGGCGACCACAAGGACCCGGGGTTCTGTAAAGCCTTAAGAACCTTAATTTTACTCTGTCCCCATTGACAATGTATTGCGCCAGAGTATTTTCGAGCTGACGGGCGACAGGATAGGCAGAGCGTCCAACGTTTGCCGTCAGGAGACAATCCCCGCCGGACTCCGTCGTCCTAGCGCCAAAGACGCGGCCTGTAGGACTGTCTGACCGAGTTAGCAGGGTAATCAGGCGTCTACCTGTGCAAGCCGATGACGTCACGGCCAGCTGGACAACTGCGAAAGTTATAAATCGCGATATTGGAGAGGTTGAGACCACCAGCGACATCGATTTTAGGCCTGTCCCATGCGCCTTGGCCGGGCGCTTAGATCGAGCACCATGGTGGGCGACCACAAGGACCCGGGGTTCTGTAAAGCCTTAAGAACCTTAATTTTACTCTGTCCCCATTGACAATGTATTGCGCCAGAGTATTTTCGAGCTGACGGGCGACAGGATAGGCAGAGCGTCCAACGTTTGCCGTCAGGAGACAATCCCCGCCGGACTCCGTCGTCCTAGCGCCAAAGACGCGGCCTGTAGGACTGTCTGACCGAGTTAGCAGGGTAATCAGGCGTCTACCTGTGCAAGCCGATGACGTCACGGCCAGCTGGACAACTGCGAAAGTTATAAATCGCGATATTGGAGAGGTTGAGACCACCAGCGACATCGATTTTAGGCCTGTCCCATGCGCCTTGGCCGGGCGCTTAGATCGAGCACCATGGTGGGCGACCACAAGGACCCGGGGTTCTGTAAAGCCTTAAGAACCTTAATTTTACTCTGTCCCCATTGACAATGTATTGCGCCAGAGTATTTTCGAGCTGACGGGCGACAGGATAGGCAGAGCGTCCAACGTTTGCCGTCAGGAGACAATCCCCGCCGGACTCCGTCGTCCTAGCGCCAAAGACGCGGCCTGTAGGACTGTCTGACCGAGTTAGCAGGGTAATCAGGCGTCTACCTGTGCAAGCCGATGACGTCACGGCCAGCTGGACAACTGCGAAAGTTATAAATCGCGATATTGGAGAGGTTGAGACCACCAGCGACATCGATTTTAGGCCTGTCCCATGCGCCTTGGCCGGGCGCTTAGATCGAGCACCATGGTGGGCGACCACAAGGACCCGGGGTTCTGTAAAGCCTTAAGAACCTTAATTTTACTCTGTCCCCATTGACAATGTATTGCGCCAGAGTATTTTCGAGCTGACGGGCGACAGGATAGGCAGAGCGTCCAACGTTTGCCGTCAGGAGACAATCCCCGCCGGACTCCGTCGTCCTAGCGCCAAAGACGCGGCCTGTAGGACTGTCTGACCGAGTTAGCAGGGTAATCAGGCGTCTACCTGTGCAAGCCGATGACGTCACGGCCAGCTGGACAACTGCGAAAGTTATAAATCGCGATATTGGAGAGGTTGAGACCACCAGCGACATCGATTTTAGGCCTGTCCCATGCGCCTTGGCCGGGCGCTTAGATCGAGCACCATGGTGGGCGACCACAAGGACCCGGGGTTCTGTAAAGCCTTAAGAACCTTAATTTTACTCTGTCCCCATTGACAATGTATTGCGCCAGAGTATTTTCGAGCTGACGGGCGACAGGATAGGCAGAGCGTCCAACGTTTGCCGTCAGGAGACAATCCCCGCCGGACTCCGTCGTCCTAGCGCCAAAGACGCGGCCTGTAGGACTGTCTGACCGAGTTAGCAGGGTAATCAGGCGTCTACCTGTGCAAGCCGATGACGTCACGGCCAGCTGGACAACTGCGAAAGTTATAAATCGCGATATTGGAGAGGTTGAGACCACCAGCGACATCGATTTTAGGCCTGTCCCATGCGCCTTGGCCGGGCGCTTAGATCGAGCACCATGGTGGGCGACCACAAGGACCCGGGGTTCTGTAAAGCCTTAAGAACCTTAATTTTACTCTGTCCCCATTGACAATGTATTGCGCCAGAGTATTTTCGAGCTGACGGGCGACAGGATAGGCAGAGCGTCCAACGTTTGCCGTCAGGAGACAATCCCCGCCGGACTCCGTCGTCCTAGCGCCAAAGACGCGGCCTGTAGGACTGTCTGACCGAGTTAGCAGGGTAATCAGGCGTCTACCTGTGCAAGCCGATGACGTCACGGCCAGCTGGACAACTGCGAAAGTTATAAATCGCGATATTGGAGAGGTTGAGACCACCAGCGACATCGATTTTAGGCCTGTCCCATGCGCCTTGGCCGGGCGCTTAGATCGAGCACCATGGTGGGCGACCACAAGGACCCGGGGTTCTGTAAAGCCTTAAGAACCTTAATTTTACTCTGTCCCCATTGACAATGTATTGCGCCAGAGTATTTTCGAGCTGACGGGCGACAGGATAGGCAGAGCGTCCAACGTTTGCCGTCAGGAGACAATCCCCGCCGGACTCCGTCGTCCTAGCGCCAAAGACGCGGCCTGTAGGACTGTCTGACCGAGTTAGCAGGGTAATCAGGCGTCTACCTGTGCAAGCCGATGACGTCACGGCCAGCTGGACAACTGCGAAAGTTATAAATCGCGATATTGGAGAGGTTGAGACCACCAGCGACATCGATTTTAGGCCTGTCCCATGCGCCTTGGCCGGGCGCTTAGATCGAGCACCATGGTGGGCGACCACAAGGACCCGGGGTTCTGTAAAGCCTTAAGAACCTTAATTTTACTCTGTCCCCATTGACAATGTATTGCGCCAGAGTATTTTCGAGCTGACGGGCGACAGGATAGGCAGAGCGTCCAACGTTTGCCGTCAGGAGACAATCCCCGCCGGACTCCGTCGTCCTAGCGCCAAAGACGCGGCCTGTAGGACTGTCTGACCGAGTTAGCAGGGTAATCAGGCGTCTACCTGTGCAAGCCGATGACGTCACGGCCAGCTGGACAACTGCGAAAGTTATAAATCGCGATATTGGAGAGGTTGAGACCACCAGCGACATCGATTTTAGGCCTGTCCCATGCGCCTTGGCCGGGCGCTTAGATCGAGCACCATGGTGGGCGACCACAAGGACCCGGGGTTCTGTAAAGCCTTAAGAACCTTAATTTTACTCTGTCCCCATTGACAATGTATTGCGCCAGAGTATTTTCGAGCTGACGGGCGACAGGATAGGCAGAGCGTCCAACGTTTGCCGTCAGGAGACAATCCCCGCCGGACTCCGTCGTCCTAGCGCCAAAGACGCGGCCTGTAGGACTGTCTGACCGAGTTAGCAGGGTAATCAGGCGTCTACCTGTGCAAGCCGATGACGTCACGGCCAGCTGGACAACTGCGAAAGTTATAAATCGCGATATTGGAGAGGTTGAGACCACCAGCGACATCGATTTTAGGCCTGTCCCATGCGCCTTGGCCGGGCGCTTAGATCGAGCACCATGGTGGGCGACCACAAGGACCCGGGGTTCTGTAAAGCCTTAAGAACCTTAATTTTACTCTGTCCCCATTGACAATGTATTGCGCCAGAGTATTTTCGAGCTGACGGGCGACAGGATAGGCAGAGCGTCCAACGTTTGCCGTCAGGAGACAATCCCCGCCGGACTCCGTCGTCCTAGCGCCAAAGACGCGGCCTGTAGGACTGTCTGACCGAGTTAGCAGGGTAATCAGGCGTCTACCTGTGCAAGCCGATGACGTCACGGCCAGCTGGACAACTGCGAAAGTTATAAATCGCGATATTGGAGAGGTTGAGACCACCAGCGACATCGATTTTAGGCCTGTCCCATGCGCCTTGGCCGGGCGCTTAGATCGAGCACCATGGTGGGCGACCACAAGGACCCGGGGTTCTGTAAAGCCTTAAGAACCTTAATTTTACTCTGTCCCCATTGACAATGTATTGCGCCAGAGTATTTTCGAGCTGACGGGCGACAGGATAGGCAGAGCGTCCAACGTTTGCCGTCAGGAGACAATCCCCGCCGGACTCCGTCGTCCTAGCGCCAAAGACGCGGCCTGTAGGACTGTCTGACCGAGTTAGCAGGGTAATCAGGCGTCTACCTGTGCAAGCCGATGACGTCACGGCCAGCTGGACAACTGCGAAAGTTATAAATCGCGATATTGGAGAGGTTGAGACCACCAGCGACATCGATTTTAGGCCTGTCCCATGCGCCTTGGCCGGGCGCTTAGATCGAGCACCATGGTGGGCGACCACAAGGACCCGGGGTTCTGTAAAGCCTTAAGAACCTTAATTTTACTCTGTCCCCATTGACAATGTATTGCGCCAGAGTATTTTCGAGCTGACGGGCGACAGGATAGGCAGAGCGTCCAACGTTTGCCGTCAGGAGACAATCCCCGCCGGACTCCGTCGTCCTAGCGCCAAAGACGCGGCCTGTAGGACTGTCTGACCGAGTTAGCAGGGTAATCAGGCGTCTACCTGTGCAAGCCGATGACGTCACGGCCAGCTGGACAACTGCGAAAGTTATAAATCGCGATATTGGAGAGGTTGAGACCACCAGCGACATCGATTTTAGGCCTGTCCCATGCGCCTTGGCCGGGCGCTTAGATCGAGCACCATGGTGGGCGACCACAAGGACCCGGGGTTCTGTAAAGCCTTAAGAACCTTAATTTTACTCTGTCCCCATTGACAATGTATTGCGCCAGAGTATTTTCGAGCTGACGGGCGACAGGATAGGCAGAGCGTCCAACGTTTGCCGTCAGGAGACAATCCCCGCCGGACTCCGTCGTCCTAGCGCCAAAGACGCGGCCTGTAGGACTGTCTGACCGAGTTAGCAGGGTAATCAGGCGTCTACCTGTGCAAGCCGATGACGTCACGGCCAGCTGGACAACTGCGAAAGTTATAAATCGCGATATTGGAGAGGTTGAGACCACCAGCGACATCGATTTTAGGCCTGTCCCATGCGCCTTGGCCGGGCGCTTAGATCGAGCACCATGGTGGGCGACCACAAGGACCCGGGGTTCTGTAAAGCCTTAAGAACCTTAATTTTACTCTGTCCCCATTGACAATGTATTGCGCCAGAGTATTTTCGAGCTGACGGGCGACAGGATAGGCAGAGCGTCCAACGTTTGCCGTCAGGAGACAATCCCCGCCGGACTCCGTCGTCCTAGCGCCAAAGACGCGGCCTGTAGGACTGTCTGACCGAGTTAGCAGGGTAATCAGGCGTCTACCTGTGCAAGCCGATGACGTCACGGCCAGCTGGACAACGGCGAAAGTTATAAATCGCGATATTGGAGAGGTTGAGACCACCAGCGACATCGATTTTAGGCCTGTCCCATGCGCCTTGGCCGGGCGCTTAGATCGAGCACCATGGTGGGCGACCACAAGGACCCGGGGTTCTGTAAAGCCTTAAGAACCTTAATTTTACTCTGTCCCCATTGACAATGTATTGCGCCAGAGTATTTTCGAGCTGACGGGCGACAGGATAGGCAGAGCGTCCAACGTTTGCCGTCAGGAGACAATCCCCGCCGGACTCCGTCGTCCTAGCGCCAAAGACGCGGCCTGTAGGACTGTCTGACCGAGTTAGCAGGGTAATCAGGCGTCTACCTGTGCAAGCCGATGACGTCACGGCCAGCTGGACAACGGCGAAAGTTATAAATCGCGATATTGGAGAGGTTGAGACCACCAGCGACATCGATTTTAGGCCTGTCCCATGCGCCTTGGCCGGGCGCTTAGATCGAGCACCATGGTGGGCGACCACAAGGACCCGGGGTTCTGTAAAGCCTTAAGAACCTTAATTTTACTCTGTCCCCATTGACAATGTATTGCGCCAGAGTATTTTCGAGCTGACGGGCGACAGGATAGGCAGAGCGTCCAACGTTTGCCGTCAGGAGACAATCCCCGCCGGACTCCGTCGTCCTAGCGCCAAAGACGCGGCCTGTAGGACTGTCTGACCGAGTTAGCAGGGTAATCAGGCGTCTACCTGTGCAAGCCGATGACGTCACGGCCAGCTGGACAACGGCGAAAGTTATAAATCGCGATATTGGAGAGGTTGAGACCACCAGCGACATCGATTTTAGGCCTGTCCCATGCGCCTTGGCCGGGCGCTTAGATCGAGCACCATGGTGGGCGACCACAAGGACCCGGGGTTCTGTAAAGCCTTAAGAACCTTAATTTTACTCTGTCCCCATTGACAATGTATTGCGCCAGAGTATTTTCGAGCTGACGGGCGACAGGATAGGCAGAGCGTCCAACGTTTGCCGTCAGGAGACAATCCCCGCCGGACTCCGTCGTCCTAGCGCCAAAGACGCGGCCTGTAGGACTGTCTGACCGAGTTAGCAGGGTAATCAGGCGTCTACCTGTGCAAGCCGATGACGTCACGGCCAGCTGGACAACTGCGAAAGTTATAAATCGCGATATTGGAGAGGTTGAGACCACCAGCGACATCGATTTTAGGCCTGTCCCATGCGCCTTGGCCGGGCGCTTAGATCGAGCACCATGGTGGGCGACCACAAGGACCCGGGGTTCTGTAAAGCCTTAAGAACCTTAATTTTACTCTGTCCCCATTGACAATGTATTGCGCCAGAGTATTTTCGAGCTGACGGGCGACAGGATAGGCAGAGCGTCCAACGTTTGCCGTCAGGAGACAATCCCCGCCGGACTCCGTCGTCCTAGCGCCAAAGACGCGGCCTGTAGGACTGTCTGACCGAGTTAGCAGGGTAATCAGGCGTCTACCTGTGCAAGCCGATGACGTCACGGCCAGCTGGACAACGGCGAAAGTTATAAATCGCGATATTGGAGAGGTTGAGACCACCAGCGACATCGATTTTAGGCCTGTCCCATGCGCCTTGGCCGGGCGCTTAGATCGAGCACCATGGTGGGCGACCACAAGGACCCGGGGTTCTGTAAAGCCTTAAGAACCTTAATTTTACTCTGTCCCCATTGACAATGTATTGCGCCAGAGTATTTTCGAGCTGACGGGCGACAGGATAGGCAGAGCGTCCAACGTTTGCCGTCAGGAGACAATCCCCGCCGGACTCCGTCGTCCTAGCGCCAAAGACGCGGCCTGTAGGACTGTCTGACCGAGTTAGCAGGGTAATCAGGCGTCTACCTGTGCAAGCCGATGACGTCACGGCCAGCTGGACAACGGCGAAAGTTATAAATCGCGATATTGGAGAGGTTGAGACCACCAGCGACATCGATTTTAGGCCTGTCCCATGCGCCTTGGCCGGGCGCTTAGATCGAGCACCATGGTGGGCGACCACAAGGACCCGGGGTTCTGTAAAGCCTTAAGAACCTTAATTTTACTCTGTCCCCATTGACAATGTATTGCGCCAGAGTATTTTCGAGCTGACGGGCGACAGGATAGGCAGAGCGTCCAACGTTTGCCGTCAGGAGACAATCCCCGCCGGACTCCGTCGTCCTAGCGCCAAAGACGCGGCCTGTAGGACTGTCTGACCGAGTTAGCAGGGTAATCAGGCGTCTACCTGTGCAAGCCGATGACGTCACGGCCAGCTGGACAACGGCGAAAGTTATAAATCGCGATATTGGAGAGGTTGAGACCACCAGCGACATCGATTTTAGGCCTGTCCCATGCGCCTTGGCCGGGCGCTTAGATCGAGCACCATGGTGGGCGACCACAAGGACCCGGGGTTCTGTAAAGCCTTAAGAACCTTAATTTTACTCTGTCCCCATTGACAATGTATTGCGCCAGAGTATTTTCGAGCTGACGGGCGACAGGATAGGCAGAGCGTCCAACGTTTGCCGTCAGGAGACAATCCCCGCCGGACTCCGTCGTCCTAGCGCCAAAGACGCGGCCTGTAGGACTGTCTGACCGAGTTAGCAGGGTAATCAGGCGTCTACCTGTGCAAGCCGATGACGTCACGGCCAGCTGGACAACGGCGAAAGTTATAAATCGCGATATTGGAGAGGTTGAGACCACCAGCGACATCGATTTTAGGCCTGTCCCATGCGCCTTGGCCGGGCGCTTAGATCGAGCACCATGGTGGGCGACCACAAGGACCCGGGGTTCTGTAAAGCCTTAAGAACCTTAATTTTACTCTGTCCCCATTGACAATGTATTGCGCCAGAGTATTTTCGAGCTGACGGGCGACAGGATAGGCAGAGCGTCCAACGTTTGCCGTCAGGAGACAATCCCCGCCGGACTCCGTCGTCCTAGCGCCAAAGACGCGGCCTGTAGGACTGTCTGACCGAGTTAGCAGGGTAATCAGGCGTCTACCTGTGCAAGCCGATGACGTCACGGCCAGCTGGACAACGGCGAAAGTTATAAATCGCGATATTGGAGAGGTTGAGACCACCAGCGACATCGATTTTAGGCCTGTCCCATGCGCCTTGGCCGGGCGCTTAGATCGAGCACCATGGTGGGCGACCACAAGGACCCGGGGTTCTGTAAAGCCTTAAGAACCTTAATTTTACTCTGTCCCCATTGACAATGTATTGCGCCAGAGTATTTTCGAGCTGACGGGCGACAGGATAGGCAGAGCGTCCAACGTTTGCCGTCAGGAGACAATCCCCGCCGGACTCCGTCGTCCTAGCGCCAAAGACGCGGCCTGTAGGACTGTCTGACCGAGTTAGCAGGGTAATCAGGCGTCTACCTGTGCAAGCCGATGACGTCACGGCCAGCTGGACAACGGCGAAAGTTATAAATCGCGATATTGGAGAGGTTGAGACCACCAGCGACATCGATTTTAGGCCTGTCCCATGCGCCTTGGCCGGGCGCTTAGATCGAGCACCATGGTGGGCGACCACAAGGACCCGGGGTTCTGTAAAGCCTTAAGAACCTTAATTTTACTCTGTCCCCATTGACAATGTATTGCGCCAGAGTATTTTCGAGCTGACGGGCGACAGGATAGGCAGAGCGTCCAACGTTTGCCGTCAGGAGACAATCCCCGCCGGACTCCGTCGTCCTAGCGCCAAAGACGCGGCCTGTAGGACTGTCTGACCGAGTTAGCAGGGTAATCAGGCGTCTACCTGTGCAAGCCGATGACGTCACGGCCAGCTGGACAACGGCGAAAGTTATAAATCGCGATATTGGAGAGGTTGAGACCACCAGCGACATCGATTTTAGGCCTGTCCCATGCGCCTTGGCCGGGCGCTTAGATCGAGCACCATGGTGGGCGACCACAAGGACCCGGGGTTCTGTAAAGCCTTAAGAACCTTAATTTTACTCTGTCCCCATTGACAATGTATTGCGCCAGAGTATTTTCGAGCTGACGGGCGACAGGATAGGCAGAGCGTCCAACGTTTGCCGTCAGGAGACAATCCCCGCCGGACTCCGTCGTCCTAGCGCCAAAGACGCGGCCTGTAGGACTGTCTGACCGAGTTAGCAGGGTAATCAGGCGTCTACCTGTGCAAGCCGATGACGTCACGGCCAGCTGGACAACGGCGAAAGTTATAAATCGCGATATTGGATAGGTTGAGACCACCAGCGACATCGATTTTAGGCCTGTCCCATGCGCCTTGGCCGGGCGCTTAGATCGAGCACCATGGTGGGCGACCACAAGGACCCGGGGTTCTGTAAAGCCTTAAGAACCTTAATTTTACTCTGTCCCCATTGACAATGTATTGCGCCAGAGTATTTTCGAGCTGACGGGCGACAGGATAGGCAGAGCGTCCAACGTTTGCCGTCAGGAGACAATCCCCGCCGGACTCCGTCGTCCTAGCGCCAAAGACGCGGCCTGGAGGACTGTCTGACCGAGTTAGCAGGGTAATCAGGCGTCTACCTGTGCAAGCCGATGACGTCACGGCCAGCTGGACAACGGCGAAAGTTATAAATCGCGATATTGGAGAGGTTGAGACCACCAGCGACATCGATTTTAGGCCTGTCCCATGCGCCTTGGCCGGGCGCTTAGATCGAGCACCATGGTGGGCGACCACAAGGACCCGGGGTTCTGTAAAGCCTTAAGAACCTTAATTTTACTCTGTCCCCATTGACAATGTATTGCGCCAGAGTATTTTCGAGCTGACGGGCGACAGGATAGGCAGAGCGTCCAACGTTTGCCGTCAGGAGACAATCCCCGCCGGACTCCGTCGTCCTAGCGCCAAAGACGCGGCCTGTAGGACTGTCTGACCGAGTTAGCAGGGTAATCAGGCGTCTACCTGTGCAAGCCGATGACGTCACGGCCAGCTGGACAACGGCGAAAGTTATAAATCGCGATATTGGAGAGGTTGAGACCACCAGCGACATCGATTTTAGGCCTGTCCCATGCGCCTTGGCCGGGCGCTTAGATCGAGCACCATGGTGGGCGACCACAAGGACCCGGGGTTCTGTAAAGCCTTAAGAACCTTAATTTTACTCTGTCCCCATTGACAATGTATTGCGCCAGAGTATTTTCGAGCTGACGGGCGACAGGATAGGCAGAGCGTCCAACGTTTGCCGTCAGGAGACAATCCCCGCCGGACTCCGTCGTCCTAGCGCCAAAGACGCGGCCTGTAGGACTGTCTGACCGAGTTAGCAGGGTAATCAGGCGTCTACCTGTGCAAGCCGATGACGTCACGGCCAGCTGGACAACGGCGAAAGTTATAAATCGCGATATTGGATAGGTTGAGACCACCAGCGACATCGATGTTAGGCCTGTCCCATGCGCCTTGGCCGGGCGCTTAGATCGAGCACCATGGTGGGCGACCACAAGGACCCGGGGTTCTGTAAAGCCTTAAGAACCTTAATTTTACTCTGTCCCCATTGACAATGTATTGCGCCAGAGTATTTTCGAGCTGACGGGCGACAGGATAGGCAGAGCGTCCAACGTTTGCCGTCAGGAGACAATCCCCGCCGGACTCCGTCGTCCTAGCGCCAAAGACGCGGCCTGTAGGACTGTCTGACCGAGTTAGCAGGGTAATCAGGCGTCTACCTGTGCAAGCCGATGACGTCACGGCCAGCTGGACAACGGCGAAAGTTATAAATCGCGATATTGGAGAGGTTGAGACCACCAGCGACATCGATTTTAGGCCTGTCCCATGCGCCTTGGCCGGGCGCTTAGATCGAGCACCATGGTGGGCGACCACAAGGACCCGGGGTTCTGTAAAGCCTTAAGAACCTTAATTTTACTCTGTCCCCATTGACAATGTATTGCGCCAGAGTATTTTCGAGCTGACGGGCGACAGGATAGGCAGAGCGTCCAACGTTTGCCGTCAGGAGACAATCCCCGCCGGACTCCGTCGTCCTAGCGCCAAAGACGCGGCCTGTAGGACTGTCTGACCGAGTTAGCAGGGTAATCAGGCGTCTACCTGTGCAAGCCGATGACGTCACGGCCAGCTGGACAACGGCGAAAGTTATAAATCGCGATATTGGAGAGGTTGAGACCACCAGCGACATCGATTTTAGGCCTGTCCCATGCGCCTTGGCCGGGCGCTTAGATCGAGCACCATGGTGGGCGACCACAAGGACCCGGGGTTCTGTAAAGCCTTAAGAACCTTAATTTTACTCTGTCCCCATTGACAATGTATTGCGCCAGAGTATTTTCGAGCTGACGGGCGACAGGATAGGCAGAGCGTCCAACGTTTGCCGTCAGGAGACAATCCCCGCCGGACTCCGTCGTCCTAGCGCCAAAGACGCGGCCTGGAGGACTGTCTGACCGAGTTAGCAGGGTAATCAGGCGTCTACCTGTGCAAGCCGATGACGTCACGGCCAGCTGGACAACGGCGAAAGTTATAAATCGCGATATTGGAGAGGTTGAGACCACCAGCGACATCGATTTTAGGCCTGTCCCATGCGCCTTGGCCGGGCGCTTAGATCGAGCACCATGGTGGGCGACCACAAGGACCCGGGGTTCTGTAAAGCCTTAAGAACCTTAATTTTACTCTGTCCCCATTGACAATGTATTGCGCCAGAGTATTTTCGAGCTGACGGGCGACAGGATAGGCAGAGCGTCCAACGTTTGCCGTCAGGAGACAATCCCCGCCGGACTCCGTCGTCCTAGCGCCAAAGACGCGGCCTGTAGGACTGTCTGACCGAGTTAGCAGGGTAATCAGGCGTCTACCTGTGCAAGCCGATGACGTCACGGCCAGCTGGACAACGGCGAAAGTTATAAATCGCGATATTGGAGAGGTTGAGACCACCAGCGACATCGATTTTAGGCCTGTCCCATGCGCCTTGGCCGGGCGCTTAGATCGAGCACCATGGTGGGCGACCACAAGGACCCGGGGTTCTGTAAAGCCTTAAGAACCTTAATTTTACTCTGTCCCCATTGACAATGTATTGCGCCAGAGTATTTTCGAGCTGACGGGCGACAGGATAGGCAGAGCGTCCAACGTTTGCCGTCAGGAGACAATCCCCGCCGGACTCCGTCGTCCTAGCGCCAAAGACGCGGCCTGTAGGACTGTCTGACCGAGTTAGCAGGGTAATCAGGCGTCTACCTGTGCAAGCCGATGACGTCACGGCCAGCTGGACAACGGCGAAAGTTATAAATCGCGATATTGGATAGGTTGAGACCACCAGCGACATCGATGTTAGGCCTGTCCCATGCGCCTTGGCCGGGCGCTTAGATCGAGCACCATGGTGGGCGACCACAAGGACCCGGGGTTCTGTAAAGCCTTAAGAACCTTAATTTTACTCTGTCCCCATTGACAATGTATTGCGCCAGAGTATTTTCGAGCTGACGGGCGACAGGATAGGCAGAGCGTCCAACGTTTGCCGTCAGGAGACAATCCCCGCCGGACTCCGTCGTCCTAGCGCCAAAGACGCGGCCTGTAGGACTGTCTGACCGAGTTAGCAGGGTAATCAGGCGTCTACCTGTGCAAGCCGATGACGTCACGGCCAGCTGGACAACGGCGAAAGTTATAAATCGCGATATTGGAGAGGTTGAGACCACCAGCGACATCGATTTTAGGCCTGTCCCATGCGCCTTGGCCGGGCGCTTAGATCGAGCACCATGGTGGGCGACCACAAGGACCCGGGGTTCTGTAAAGCCTTAAGAACCTTAATTTGACACCAAGGATGCGCCTTGGCCGGACGCTTAGATCGAGCACCATGGTGGGCGACCACAAGGACCCGGGGTTCTGTAAAGCCTTAAGAACCTTAATTTTACTCTGTCCCCATTGACAATGTATTGCGCCAGAGTATTTTCGAGCTGACGGGCGACAGGATAGGCAGAGCGTCCAACGTTTGCCGTCAGGAGACAATCCCCGCCGGACTCCGTCGTCCTAGCGCCAAAGACGCGGCCTGTAGGACTGTCTGACCGAGTTAGCAGGCTAATCAGACGCGTCACGGCCAGCTGGACAACTGCGAAAGTTATAAATCGCGATATTGGAGAGGTTGAGACCACCACCAGCGACATCGATTTTAGGCCTGTCCCATGCATTGAAGAAGTCGGAAGACGGATGCTAATGCCATAGAATGCCAATTTGAAAGCACATTCTAAATTCAAAAAAGAAGATAAAAAAAGAACAAAAATGGAAAATATGCTGTTCTGTAAACATGCATTTCATGAAGCTATATTTTTTTATTATGTATGAATTGTATCAATTTATTCCGTCATAATATTTTCAGCTGAAAACAATAGGATCTTTTCAACTTTCATCAGGATACAATCCTGTCAGACATCCATCTCTTAGAGCTTAAACTGGTCTGTCTACTTCTGCCGAGAGCAGGAGTAATCTGGTGTCTACCTTGTAAGCCGATGTAGGTGCAGGTGCTGGAGGAAGCTCGATAGTAATGCATTAAGTTCGCGGGGATTTTCGCGGAAGCGGGATAATGAGTGTTCGCGGTGGTTTTGAGTTCGGCCTAGTTGATTTGATTATGGATGGCATCCCCTGGAACTCCAAAAGTGATGCGAGCGAGCGAATAAAAAAAAGTTTGGCCAAATTTTTTTTTAAAAAGTTTCCGTCAGTATGAAATCTAAGCAACTCTCATGCCTATTGCTGCTAAAGTATTGATGCCATGTTACGCAATAGAATCCAACCTGAAATAGAAAAGTGTTGAGACCAAACCAGAGCGGTTTCAGACAGAACAGATCAACACTAGGACAGATCTTAACAGTGAGAAGGATCATTGAAGGGGTGAAAGCGAGAATTTAGAAGCAGTCATGTTGTTCGTAAACTTCTCGAGAGTATTCGATTCTCTTCACAGAGGGAAGTTAGCTGAAATTCTGGAATCTACGGAATCCCTGGAGAGACTGTGAATGCAGTAATGATGTTGTATAAGAATACCACTTCCATGGTGCGATCTCCTGATGGTGACACAGACTTTTTCATATCCATGCAGGGGTCTTACAGCGGTGTACCGAAAGTGCGAAAAGGAACGAAAAGGAACGAAAAGGAACGAAAAGGAACGAAAAGGAACGAAAAGGAACGAAAAGGAGCGAAAAGGAAAGTACCGAAAGTGCGAAAAGGAACGAAAAGGAACGAAAAGGAGCAAACGTTCCTTTTCGTTCCTTTTCGTTCCTTTTCGCACTTTCGGTACTTTCCTTTTCGTTCCTTTTCGTTCCTTTTCGTTCCTTTTCGCACTTTCGCTACCGAAAGTGCGAAAAGGAGCGAAAAGGAATGGAGTATGAAGCAAACTTAAATAAAATCAATGAGAATATAAGGAATCGGTACTGCGGGCGTTAGAAGCCTATGAAACGTGTTTTATTTTACCGAGAATTGACATTATCAAATTTTTACAGCGCTGTTTCAGGCTGTTGTTTTTGTGTGGCTAAATTATTCTTTGAAGATCTGCGAAATACAAAGAAACGGAACTGAGATAAGAAAGTAAGGACTAAAATTCATTGGGTGGTAGATGAATATCGATTATTATACATTTTCAGGATGAGGCAAGATTGTAACGTTGTTGTTGTATTTGGGTGGCTTTTATTCTCCCTAGAGGTGAGCGCCGCATGCAAATGACCCGCGAAATCCGGTCAGGAAAGATATGCTAATAAACTGCTGCCCCACGAGCATGACAGCTCCTTTTAACAGGGCCAACAACATGGTTTTCTGGAGACTGGAGACATATCTTCTCGCTCGTTCACAACGAAAGAAAAGCTGTAAAAGGAGAGACATATATACATTGTACCAAAGAGATTTCATCAAGTTGTACCATGAGTATTCATCATTTTGGCGGGAAGAAAGGTGCCAACGTGAGGAATTTGTGCAAAGGATATTGGTAAATACAATTTCTGTCAACAATTTTCCGTCATATTCAATACAAATAAATTTCTGCCTCTTGCGACCGACATCAGGCCCTCGCTGATGATAAAAAATCCCAATGCCGGGTTTAGATGTCCTGGTTGCAAAACAAATTTAAGGCGTTGTATTAATATTAATGAAAGTGTGAAAAAAAAGGAAGGAAAAATAATTCCCAACATGCTGGGCTCGAACTTCCGATCGTCGACTTCCCTGGGTTCGAACATGCGACCTATATTTCTCTAAGGTCAAGTTCTTACAAATTGTGCAATACATATACTTGTAACTTTGCTATCATTGCATTTTTTTTAACAACTATATCCACATAGCATGGCTTTTTATGATAAAATATGCGCAATCGTTCTCGACATAATCCATTTCTTCTTGTGAAATTTTATAATATAAATGTAATATGGATATTCTAAGGAATGTTATAACCACATTAAACGTACATGAACATAGATATGCATAGATAGGTCTCATCAATATTCATTCCTCCATTGAACCATTGCTATAGGAATTTCGTGGAACAAGCCGCAAAATGCATTTGCCGATCACAGTTTACCTTTTCCTAATATTACCATCGATTTTATTTGAATTTGCTTCATACTTCGTTCCTTTTCGCACTTTCGGTAGCGAAATTGCGAAAAGGAACGAAAAGGAACGAAAAGGAAAGTACCGAAAGTGCGAAAAGGAACGAAAAGGAACGAAAAGGAAAGTGCCGAAAGTGCGAAAAGGAACGAAAAGGAACATTTGCTCCTTTTCGTTCCTTTTCGTTCCTTTTCGTTCCTTTTCGTTCCTTTTCGCACTTTCGGTACTTTCATTTTTGTTCCTTTTCGTTCCTTTTCGTTCCTTTTCGTTCCTTTTCGTTCCTTTTCGTTCCTTTTCGTTCCTTTTCGTTCCTTTTCGCACTTTCGGTAGACCCTCTTACAGGGGGATACTCTAGCCCCATTTCTTTTCATTCTTGCCCTTGATTATGTTCTGCGTACCTCTGTGGACACACACAAGAACTTTGGCTTTACCTTACAGAAAGCCAGGAGCAGCAGATATCCAGCTAAGAGGATCACAGATGCTGATTATGCAGATGACTTGGCATTACTTGCCGACAAAATTGCACATGCTGAAAAGTTATTACATGAGCTGGAAGAGGCAGCTTCTGGGATTGGTCTCTATGTTAACGTTAAGAAAACTGAGTTTATCTGTTTTAATCACATTGGCAAGATTGATGCCCTGAATGGAGCTCCTGTGAAAAAGTCGAAAGGTTCTCGTATCTGGGAAGTGACATCTCGTCTTCTGAAAGGATATTTTGATTCGCATTGCCAAAGCCTGGAGTGCTCTTCACAACCTAAGTTCAGTCTGGTAGTTCTTCACTACCAGACAACCTGAAAAGGGATTTTTCAGAGCGATAGTTGAATCTATACTATTGTATGGCTCACCAGTTTGGACATTAACTAGGAAGCTAGAAAACAAGCTTGATGGTACTTACACGCGTATGCTGAGGGCCGTGCTTAACAAGTCATGGAAACAACATCCTACCAAAGAACCGTGAGTTGTATGGCAATATTCCCGCCATGTCAACCATCATCAGGGAGCGTAGGACTATTGTCATTGTTTTAGGAACAAAGCAGAGCTTGCTAGTGAACTCGTACTGTGGAAACAAACACACGCGAATGCACATACTGGGCGACCTCGACTAACATACATAGACCAGCTGGCTCGTGATGTGGGGCTGCGGGTTGAGGACTTAGAAAATGCTAGTGGGGACAGAGACGTTTGGAAGGAGAGAATGGACCTGGTCCGGGCAACCAGCCCGTGATGATGATGATGATGATGAAATCTAAGTGGTCAGGAAGGTTTCACATAAGACTAAAAACACATAGTAAGGTATACCAACAGTAAGTTGTAGGGACCAGTACATCGTACGGGTGGAAAACTTTTTTGGCGACGCCTGATGGGCGAGCCTAATAGTATAGTGTGGGACCGTTTGCAAAGAATTCCAAAACTTCCACAGGAATGTCAGGAATGTAGATTCCGCGCGTGCGTAGTTGCATCATGCTGGACTGAACCATTACCTCCACGGGTAAGCTTTCCAGTCGCATGGCGCATGCCGATATACGTGTGCAAACTTGGAAAGTTTGGTGGCCTTCTTCACCCTTGATATCTTTGTTTCAAAAATGCAAACCGATGTGTGAAACAAGAATTGTTTGTGCTTTAATGATGTATAACATGTGGAGGTTTGTGAGATAGCGATGTGATAGTTACCTTCGCCAAGAACGTTATATTTTGGGTAGCGTTTGTATGTGTGTGTGTGTGTGTTTGTAGAAGACCACCATAACTTGAGAACGCCTGGATGGATGGTATTGATACCCTAAATAAATAAATTAATTAATTAATATATAAATAAATAAATAAATAAAAATTAACAAATAAAAATAGACAAATAAATAAAAATAAATAGAACACAAATAAATGAAAATAAATAAATAAATAAAAATGGAAAAATGAAAATGAATAGATAAATATATAAATGTGGGTAGGCCTTGTTGAGACCTGGAAACGATTAGATTTTGGGCCCCCTAGCGGCCGGTTACTTTACTGCAGGGGAACTTCCTGGTTTGATATCTCGAGTTTTGGACATGCTGCGGCTATGCATTTTAAGTGGTAGACAGCTCTTGATGCCGTGAGTTAGTGGTATAGGTTTGCAGCCCCCCCCCCCCCCCTAGCGGCCGGTTACTTTACTGCAGGGGAACTTCCTGGTTTGATATCTCGAGTTTTGGACATGCTGCGGCTATGCATTTTAAGTGGTAGACAGCTCTTGATGCCGTGAGTTAGTGGTATAGGTTTGCAGCCCCCCCCCCCCCCCTAGCGGCTTGTTTTAGAACTGCAGGACAGGTTTGGTTTTACTTTGGCATTCTATGGCATTAGTTATCTGTTTTCTGATGATGTTTTTTTTTTTCAATCTACGGCTTAAATGCGCTCATTTTACAGCTGCTTTGCACAATTTACAGTGTGGTCGAAAACTTTTTTAACGGCCGAAAATTGACGCAAGCGCGGATGTCATCCATATAATCAAATCAACATGGCCTAAAAGTACTGTACTCTAGTCACATACATGTACTGTCATGGAAAAACTGGCGGCTCCGATAACCGCAAGTAGGAAACAATTTCCCTGTTACTCGGCAAGGGTGTCACAAACAGACAGTTCTGTCAGTCCACTTTGACATACATATGTACAGTGCTAGCATGATAAACTTTCGCCCCTAGCGGCTTGTTTCGGAACTGTAGGGGGTGGTTAAGTACCAGACTTCGAAAGGGAATAACTCAAGGGGTTGACGGATCATCATGATTTTTGGTATGTAGATAACTTATCATCAATGCCATTAATAAGTGGTGCTTCACATGATTAAATATCAATTATGCAAATCAGAATCTAATTTGCTTAATTGATGAGCTGATGAAAATTGTCTAAAACTGCTTTGTTTTTTAATAGGACAATTGCAACATGTGGTATTTGTAACTGAGAAAGAGAAGGATATTGATGGATAAATATCATGCCAATAAAGACATAATCTGCCTAATTGATGAGAAATGCGTTACCATTGTGGTAAATGACGGAAATTTCTCACTTGTGGCATTTGAAAGTTATGTACAGGTGAACATCATTGACCATTAAAAGAAAATGCGACTAAAGCCTTCTTTATTAACATAGATTGTGTATGTCTGTTAGTATCTCCAAGAAAAATGGAGGTATAGTTTTTCGTGTGTCTGTCTGTGTGTGTTTTCAGATAGTTGTGGTAAGCATAACTTTAGAACCTCTTGATGGACTATTTTTTAACCTTTATTTAACCTTGATACATCATTCGGCCTGAGCCGTTTTTTCAAGATTTCAAGGGTGGAGGAGGTCAGAGGTCTAAATACCTTTTAAATACAATGCAGTACACAAAAGATACAATTCATACAATACATAACAATAACATTCGGTCCATAGATACTTTCGTATTCAACATAACATCAGTCCATCTCATAGTCCACAGTTACATAATTTCTCGTCGAGTCAAGTTCTTAAATGACGATAAAGAGGGCGCCTGCCTCAAGTTCAGCCTCAGACTATTCCACAGAACTGTGCCTGAGTACGTTATAGATCTCCGAAACGCTTCCCTGTGGACCATTGGTAAGTATAGTAGGTTGAATTCGCCTTGTCGCGTTGATCTAGTTGACCTTTCCCTACAGTATGTAAACAAGTTTCTCATGTAGACTGGCAGTAAGTTGTTTAGAGCCTTGTATGTGAGCAACGCCTTCTGGTGTCTGTGTATGGATTTGATGTTCTTCCATCCTAGACGAGTCAACACTTCGGCCGAGGGTGTTCTGTAGGTGGCCTTCAGTAGCAGCTTCCCGGCCCTGTTCTGCATTCGTTGGAGTTTTTGAAGGTCTTGCTCCGGTGCAGTATACCAAACAGCACTTCCATATGTGATGTACGGCAGGAAGATTGTATTGTATAGAGTACGAAGTGCTGATGTAGATACAAAGGGACTGACATGTTTCATAATACTTAATGCTCGTCTTAACTTACTAAGGACGTCTTTGACGTGCCACTTCCAATTCAGTTGATTGTCAATGATATACCCAAGTATTTGTACATGTAGCACAGATTGATAAAATCGACCATTTATGGCCAACCTGGGGTTTGTACAAGTTTTCAGTTTTTTATCTGTACCTATTAGTATACACTTGCACTTTCCTTCGTTTATCGACAGAGAGTTCACTGCAAACCATTGAGACAACCTTTCGAGATCTGTCTGAAGGGCAGTCTCGATGGTCCCAGAATCCTTGCTGCTGAAGTGAATAACCGTGTCATCGGCATACATTGAAATTTCACAATTTTGAATACAGTTACGCATGTTATTTACATAAATAATGAATAAAAGTGGACCCAAAATCGAGCCTTGTGGAACGCCGTACTTCACTGTGTGGAAGCTAGAAAGGACTCAATTTAAAGAAGTACAGTGCTGTCTTCCAGAGAGGTAGGAAGCGAACCAGTCAAGAGCTCCATCTTGGATACCGTACTTGAACAATTTTTGAAGCAGGATAGAATGGTCCAATGTATCGAACGCTTTAAACAGATCGATAAACACAGCCCCGGTGAGGTTTCCACAGTTCATGGCTGTGAATCATTTCTCAACAAGTGATGATACTTTTGTATTTGGTATGTAGGTAGCTGGTAGGTAGAGAAGACGAAGGTAAAGGTCAATTTTGGGCCCCCTAGTGTGACCATGGTGCTGCAGCAGAAGTTCACTTTTTGTATCTTTTTACCTGGACATGCTACGGTTTTGATCTTTTAGTGGCAGATAGCTTGTGATGTAAGGAAGAAGTGGTGTATTGGGCAGCAGCTTGCTCTGGAACTGCAGGAGCGTTTATGTCAAAATCTTCCAAGGAGCATAACGGAACATAGGAATGATGGGTTTTCATGACATTGGTATGCAGGTACCTGCGGCAGAGATGTACATAATGAAGTACAAATTATGCAAATGTCGACTTAATTTGCATACTTAATGAGGAAAATCTATATTTACAGTGTTTTCCAGTATAGGACTCAAATACATGTAACATATGTAGTTTGTGGCAGGTGGAAAATAAGCCGATTTTAATTATTCAACTAAGTCCCTAATTTGCATAATTAGTGTGAAAGTGTCCTAATTCTTCTTAGTACATGTAGTAAATGATTGGGCTGTCAACATGTGTAAGTTAGTGAAAGGTGTACATAAGCAAGCATAAATCATGTAGATGTGAAAGTCATTTCTCTAATCAGAATATTTTATGGACGTATGAGGTCTCCGAACTCTTGTTTGCATGGAGAAGGTGATCAAGTGATATAATTGATGCAAATGTATCTTTTTACCTGGTTTACCTGTCTTCATCGAACCTGAAGTCGATCAGGAGGCCCGTCAGTCCGTCACTAACCTCATACCAACAAATTTCGGACCGTTAGACTTTGTGAATGGAGGTAACCGTTCCATTTTCTAAATGGCAAAACAACGAAATATCTTTGCTTCATTTTTATCTACAAAAGCTTTCTTTATTAATGAATATAAAAATATAGATATTTATTTTCATACAAACCACTAATGATGTAAAATCTAGGTACAATGCATTTTCTTATATTCATTAAAAGATTCACCCAATTACTGCATAATGGTCTTGCCCCAGCAGCTGCAGGTTTTAGAAGCCGGGTTTGCTTTGTAAGGTTGGTGTAAACGGGTATACTGGAAATTTCATCGTTGTGGTCATATTGGAGGAGTGTCATTACTGTGCTACTGTTGGTGCATTTGCGGGCGGAATTGACGTTCTTTCTCTCGGTTAACAGTTTGGATTTTTCCTCCACGTGTTTCAGTCTTGCAGCCTTGTATGTGTTTAGCAGACGTGACAGAGCCAGTTTCTTTTCGTCCGTCCTGAAGAAGAAAACCCTGCGTTTTAGACAAGTTGTGTCTATTTTTCCTTCCTTGTATGTTTCCACTTCGTCCCATTGTTCGCAGACCAAGTAAGATTCCCGGTTCGACCTCGGGTCGCGGGCTGAAGCTGCATTCTCGTGCGAGACCAAGTAAGATTCCCGGTCCGACCTCGGGTCGCGGGGTGAAGCTGCATTCCAGTGTGAGACCAAGTAAGATTCCCGGTCCGACCTCGGGTCGCGGGGGGAAGCTGCATTCCTATGCGAGACCAAGTAAGATTCCCGGTTCGACCTCGGATCGCGGGCTGAAGCTGCATTCCTGTGCGAGACCAAGTAAGATTCCCGGTCCGACCTCGGGTCGTGAGGCGGAGCTGCATTCCCGTGCGAGACCAAGGAAGACTCCGGGCCGCCCCCGGGTCGCGGGGTGAAGCTGCATTCCAGTGCGAGACCAAGTAAGATTCCCGGTTCGACCTCGGGTCGCGGGCTGAAGCTGCATTCTCGTGCGAGACCAAGTAAGATTCCCGGTCCGACCTCGGGTCGCGGGGTGAAGCTGCATTCCAGTGTGAGACCAAGTAAGATTCCCGGTCCGACCTCGGGTCGCGGGGGGAAGCTGCATTCCTATGCGAGACCAAGTAAGATTCCCGGTTCGACCTCGGATCGCGGGCTGAAGCTGCATTCCTGTGCGAGACCAAGTAAGATTCCCGGTCCGACCTCGGGTCGCGGGGCGGAGCTGCATTCCCGTGCGAGACCAAGGAAGACTCCGGGCCGCCCCCGGGTCGCGGGGTGAAGTTACGTTCGGGTGCCACACCGGTAAGATTCCCGGTTCGACCTCGGGTCGCGGGGTGGAGTTACATTCCGGACTTAGTCTAGGTACAGTTCCCGGTATGGCCTCGGGGTTCAGTCACTTACTGGTGCGAAGCCAGGTACGGTTCCGATTCAACCCGAGTCGCGGGGTGGAGTTACATTCTGGACTTAGTCTAGCTACAGTTCCCGGTACGGTCTCGGGGTTCAGTCACTTACTGGTGCGAAGCCAGGTACAGTTCCGGCTCAACCTCGGGTCGCGGGGTGGAGTTACATTCCGGACTTAGTCTAGCTACAGTTCTCGGTACGGCCCCGGGGTTCAGTCACTTACGGGGGCGAAGCCAGGTACAGTTCCGGCTCAACCTCGGGTCGCGGGGTGGAATGACATACTGGACTTAGTCTAGCTACAGTTCCCGGTACGGCCTCGGGGTTCGGTCACTTATTGGTGCGAAGCCAGGTATAGTTCTGGCTCAACCTCGGGTCGCGGGGTGGAGTTTCATTCTAGGTACAGTTCCCGGTACGGCCACGGGGTTCAGTCACTTACGGGTGCGAAGCCAGGTACAGTTCCGGCTCAACCTCGGGTCGCGGGTTGGAGTTACATTCTGGCCTCAGTCTAAGTACAGTTCCCGCGGTACGGCCTCGGGCTTCAGTCACTCGCCGGTGCGAAGCCAGGTACAGTCAGGTACACTCCGGTTCGTTTCCAGTTCTAAGTGATGCTTTTGTACATGGTATGGAATATGGCATTGGAAATTGGAGAAGTTTGGAAGTGGACCCTACTCACAGCCAGTGACATCTGCCTGTTGACACCCGTTCCGTAGATTTGGAGGGGAGGTGCGTCAACACCAAAGGAATCACTCCATATAGCCAGGCAGAGTTTACGGCAAGGCAAGGGTTTAGTGGCGACGTCAAAATGTACAAGGGAATGGCTTGGGGGCATAACTCAGTTTTATTAGGGCCAAGGGCCTCTGGTATTTTGTTTTGGCAAGGGAGAGAATTTTGTTTGGGGAGAGAAGGAGCTGGTATAAATGAGAGTGGGCTGGTAGTAATAGTAAGGCGAGGGTTGTCTTGACTAGAGTTCAGAGAAGGATAGGGCATAACAGCCAATGGTAGCGAAGGCGGAAGACGGCGATTTCCGCATCACTCATTAGGAGGACCTATGCTTACGCATGATAGATAGGAAACTATTTATTATGCATGAGCATTGGTCGGACGAACATGAGTCACATGACCTAACCTTATAAGTACAGCGGATGTGTCTGATACCTGGCAGTGCGTCGTAGGTTCTCCGTGCGCCTCTGGAGCCTAAGCGAACCCACCCGCCCACCCCAGGACATTTCTTTTGGTGGGTGCATGCAGCATGCGCCCGCTCAGGGCGGGCGCCATAGCCGCCTAACACTTTAGGCTTCAGACGGCGATTTCCGCATCACTCATTAGGAGGACCTATGCTTACGCATGATAAATAGGAAACTTTCTGTTAGACAGACTAGGGCCTAGACGAAATAGTCAAAGTATGGGCGAATCAAGTCTACGTGGATTTGGTACGGGCAAGGAGGTTAAAAAATTTGGTACAGGCCTGAACCCCCTCGGATTTTGTTCGCATACGTTTTGATGTAACATCTCTACAGCTCCTTTGCTATTTTAGAAAGAAGGTTATATGCGTTGATGACCTGCCCCGAGGTATATACAATGTATGTGTGCTAACGCCTAGTCCTTTGCTATAACCACCGAATAAAACCGGTTTTATGAGACCATTATAACACCATATACACCAAAGAACAGGCAGGTCATTAACGTTATTATCATATAGACTTCCCAAACTTGCAAACTCCTACATGTGTATGACATATACTTCCCTTGGTACTATACGTGTGAAATCATGAATTCCTTTGTCAAATTTCTGAAAATTCTTGTTCTTTGGTACATAAGGGGATAACAGATTCCATTTTAAAAACCAAAATTTCCAAAAGAAATATTTAAAACATTGCAGTCTTGGCATGTCAAATATTTTCAAACTTATTCTGTACTGTATTCATGATCATTCTGCCCTGTGAGGTCTGATATTTCCTCCAAGCTCTGTGCTATTCTGATGGTTAATTTCCTGTGTATTGCTCCTTCTGATCTACTACAACTTTTGTTGTGAAGATGAATCTGGCCGATTGCACTTAGTGGTTGGAGATAATTTTCCTGCAATTTCTTTGTCCAGGATGACTTGTCACAACTGGTAGTTCATCTCTGATGGCTCATCAGCTCAGCAACAAGATCTTGGAGTTGATACACGTAGACATGCATCTACACAGTGCCACACACAGATATACACCTGTTCACACACACACACACACACACACACACATATTTTTATCTGTATAACCCCAGCGGACAAGTCCTTAATTGGGCTAAAGGGTATTGCAATAAAGGAATATAGTAATGCACAAATATAATACACCTGTATGCATTATAGTACTTATATCCTTATAGTACTTAGTCACACACACACACACAGAACATAACTTGGAAGCCAAAAGCACCAATCACACAGTGTATTGTATGCAGATTACTATTTATTCATTGCACTACCATCTTTATATGCCACATGAGGATGAAATAACATCTCATCATGCCGTGGACTATTTCATCACTTGTCAATCCTTTTCCTGTCAATTCCACTTGAATTTGCTTTTTACCTGTAAAACAAAAGAAAGGGTATTATTGTCTGACTGCACAGATTATAATCATTACACACATTAATTGCGTGAATGAGAAATGCGTGGGCTGTAATGTGTGAATCAGACGTTTTGTTAATCAGTTATTAATAAGCTGTTGCATTCTAAAGTTTATCAATTTTGGTCCATCATCTATCAATCAATGATGTCTTATGAATATCATGCAATAATTTCCCTCCCGTTAGAACCTTAGAGCCGACACAAACCTGTCTGACGTGAAGGAAATCCAGTCCTTGATGAAAGATAGGATGGAGTGGAGACAACTTTCAAGCTTGGCTCGAGCGGGAACTCAACCAAAGAAAGTAAGTAAGTAACTAGGTTTTAGAAGGTGACAGACTATACAAATTATCATGTGAGACATACAGTTGAAAGAATTGGCATGACTGTTCATGTCTCCTTACTTGTCTGGACAGTTCGGAGGCACAGTTGCAGCTGGCGATGCGCGGGCAGCCGAGGGAGTGCCTCTCCACTGCCCTGGCAGTCATGGTGACGAACTGCGGGGCTGGAG